>APFE030369289.1:74226-94570 GCA_000404065.3 Pinus taeda
ATTAATCTAGAAATAATATAAATCTTAAATTAAATTATTAATAATTTATTCATTTAACTTGTAATACAAGTGCTTGTATTGAACTGCTGCCATGATACTCGTCGTGTGAACTGCTGCCATGATACTCCAACACAACTCTAACATATGTCAGTACGTTGTCGACCCCCATGATTCGAAATAGTCGAGTGATCAGTCCAACTGTAACGCTCAAACCATAAGAATGCACCTCCTCATGCCATCGTCAATCATTTCTTTCAACATCCTGTCATAGCATCAACTCGATCAAGAATCCATCCCCATCTCCATCAAAATGTAATTAAGCCATGCCCAGGTCCATGAAGTAGTCACCATCTCATTTGCAACATGTTGTCCATGATGATGGTGTCAATGTGTTGCAAATCAACCACATATATCCCAACATCATCACCCATATATGTGTAAGATCCATCTCCTCAAAATGAAGAGATCCTCTCATCAAACCGACTCTCAATGTGCCACATCTAGGCCCATGAAGCAACCTTCATTACATCTACAATGTGCCATCCCTCAAGTCTACCAAAGAAACAAGTATACTCCTGTCTCATCATCCATGTGTTGTCCATGGTCAGAAACCAATCAGCTCCCATGTATCAAAAGTGGTTAAGTCTCGACTCCACCCATGCCCAAGTGTTGCCACCAAGGCATCATCATTGTTGCAACTCCATCACTCCAAAGTGCCTCATATTGATCCTCCACGTCAAGTCACTCTCCCGAGCACACCCCATAAATGTACTCAAGAGTATGCATCCCATACTACATCAAAGTCACTGACCTCATCTCCTCAATGCATCAGATCCTCCAAGTCCACTATCATATGAAGTCCCCAAAAGTTACAACCTCATGTCATCATGTGCTCCATGAGTCACCTCCAACCAACATCCTAGCAAACATACATGTCTCGGCCCCCAAAGGTTTCTACAAGATGCCTCGGCTCCCCATATAGTCGGAATGATCCATAGTCTGCTCATAACTCTACCAAGTCCATGGCCTTGTTGTACATAAGTGCACAACATCCCCATCGTCTCATAAGTAAAATATCTCCATGTCACATAAGCATATCCACCTGCACAACATCCCTGCCTTGGTACTCCTCATTGGATTTCCATAAGTGACATCTCTACAAGTGCACCTGCACAATGTCCCTACATAATACTGTCATGCTCCATCTATCCAACTCGATGCCCATGACTCAAGTTGTCCATGTCCAGCTAAGTAGACCCATCACAACATCGACCATCCTCATCCAAGTCTCCCTCAGGTCTAATGCCCATAGTCAGCCAAACCATATCATCATCAAGTCATATAGGTCCCTTCTACTGTAGCTTCGTCACTAAAGGTTCCACCAAGACTACCTGTTGGTCTTGGCCATGAGAAGTCCACCCAAGTATCATCAAACCTCAAGTGTGTGCCCTTCTCTAATCAGTTCATGAGTCATGCAGGGCATTTAGCCAATTCTCCATATGGCTAAAGCATGACGCATTCCTCCGCAATGATCATCACGTTCCTCCCTTGTCACAGACATTTGCACCTTCTCCCATAAGGTCACAAACAACCCCAACAAGCTCTGCAATAGTCAATGGTCCTTACCTCTCCATACAAGGTCTCATCATAGACATCCATGGTAAGATCTTCCACCACATCGACAAACTAACTTTGTCCTTCCCTACATATGGCCCATCTACCAAAAGATCCAATGAAACACAAGTAATAATAGGAACACTTACTTCATCATGAGGCTCCTCCACGTGAGTATCCTCATCCACCAATGTCTGCAAACTACACGATCCTGGTCCAACTTGAACAAACTCAAGCTCCTCCTCCATCGTTGTCATATCTACAACATCCTTAAACATCACGACTTCCTCTTCTTCATCATCGCAATCTGTAGCTACACCCTGCTCCATTGCCCAACCAAGTCGAAGAAGTTCACCTTCAATGTTTCTTTCCAAGACTTCAAGTTCATCTCGAATCCGTGTGTTCTCTTCTTTCATCCGCTTCAACCTGTATAATGTTAGCAAGAGCCTCCCTTGGCATTTTTCCAAACCTGCCATATCTTGTTGTCCAGCTTGGCCCAAGCACGAAGCTTCATCCCTGCTAAACCTATCACGAAGTGTAGCACTTCTCGTTCGGTAATCAGTACCTTTGATACCCACTATAAAATCCCTACCCTGGTGGTAGTCTTTCAACCGCACGAAGGGGGATGCAACACCAGCACCCGTTTTCCTTTTAACAATACTTATAAATGTGGACTATGCCTAACATTCCATACTTAGTTTATTTTTCACTTTGTAAGTATTACATTCATATACATAGTGGAAACATTCAATTAGTCATCTTCATTATTACCATTTACACATATGCACAACGGATAATTAACAGGAGGGGCAACTCCATGAATATGAGTTTGCCCACAATGATAATAACAATCTTTCATAAAATACAATTACAGTCTTTGTGAGAGAACCCCAACTTCTCTTCAGCAATTTCTGTCGAAATGTACAACTTGGCCTGCACCGTGTAGCCTTGCCCCAACCACCGTTCGGAGCACCCACCAGTTCTATCGTCCCTCGCACTGTTAAGCAAAACTTGTTCAGAACCTCGTTCGAAACAGTTGTTCAGGACCTCGTTCGGAACAATCATTCAGGCCCTCGTTTAGAACAGTCATTTGGAACTTTGTTCGGAACAATCGTTCGGAACTTCGTTCTAAACAGTGATTCGGAACAACCATTCGGAACTTTGTTCAAAAACCCGTTCAACGCACTCGTTTAGAACCTCCGTTCAGTGCACTCGTTCAAAAAATTCGTTCAGCTGGTCGTTCACCCAACCGTTCAGTCACCCGTTTAGAAACCCATTCAGCGCATCGTTCAAGAACTCATTCAGCGCACCGTTTCTGCAACTTCAGCTCCTTAGTTCGGTGTTGCGGTCAAGAGACACCTGCACCTTTTCCACATACACCCTTTGTCTCGCCCTCACCTTGAGCTTGCACTTATAAAATTTGAAACTTATGATTTCTTCCTCCATGGCATTTGCCCATATATAAGTTTCTCCATGGTTAAGTCATGGGTCGGCTTGCCCATTAAGCGAAACGCGCCCCCAACTCATGTCGGCACACCCATGTCGCTGCCTCGCTAGGTCCACATGTGCGATATAAGTTCGCCTTCGCCAAGTTCACACACTTAGCCGAATTTCAGTTTTTTGACCTCCGTTGGCTTGCCGCGCTCGTGCCCCAGGTGCCTTTAACCGATCGTCTCAGCTTGTTACACTTCTCCAACTCGTCCCATCGTCGCAACTGACTTGCCCACTCACCGACTCATTTCACACCTGGCTCGTCGCATTTAACTGGGAGCGCACCCACCCTACTCGTCGCACACCAACCACAGACTCCTAGGCTTGACACAAACAATCTATAAAAAGAAAAAAGAAATTACTAAAAATATTTAATATGTTTTTTACACTTCAAATAATCTCTATCCATCTCTATCCATTTGGAAAACAACATATACTTTAATCTCCTTTATATAGACCACAACTTTGGAAAAGTAGGGTGCCTTGACTCTTATGTTTAATGGAATATATCAAATCCCCTTCAGAGAGGGCATCATTTTCTAAACAAAATAGGGTTGAAAATAAATAAGTTATCAATAATAGAGATTAAATGAGTGGAAATGATGTATATTTCCACTATTGAATTTTGACCCAAAAAAAAAGGCTGTGAATAAGCATTAAAAAAAGTGGAAATGATGTATATCTCCACTATTGAATTTTGGCAGGCCAATTAACCCATTATTTAACAGTGAACCTACGCGGGTGAAAGAATTTATATATTGAGTATCTTAACTATAAAGAAAAAAGTGGAATTTAGATAACGGTTCTGCCAATCATGACAGTGTGGAATAAATGGTTGTGTTCGTTCAGTCACCCCAATCAAGTCCTACGGAAAGTTGGTGGCTGTATTTTTACCTTCAATATTTTGATAAGTGGGTTTGGTGTAGCTGAGTGTAGCCTGTCAAAATCTCATTAGCTAGACAAAGAGTGGAGAATGCTGTGATTCAAGATAACATGATCTTTCAAGAAATTAATTTATTTAATCAACTAGCATTATCGGGATTATTGATAACTATGAGAAATGACATGTTCGCCTATTCAGCCGGATTATTGATAACTATGAGAAATGACATGTTTGTTCGTTCAGCCGGATGTCTTGCAGGGCTGCTGAGTGAATCCTAAACGGTTCTTCTCTCTGTCATACAATAAATAAAAATCCTGCTGCTGATAGTTTCCCAATATCACAGCAGGCCCAACCTCAACTTCCAAAATCCCTCTGCTGCTAATCATTGTCAAGCAGATTGTATCAAAACTCTCAAAGTAACTGAAATAGTTGGCAACAGGGAGTACCATGTCTGAGCCACCCTTGAAATGGAATGCAAACTCAGGCAATACAATATTCTCTAGCCCGGACACATTGTAACACAGTCCCATACCAGTCCTAGCTTCAACATCCCCAATTCTTGCGTATCCAATCTGAGAAGCAAACTGACCTGCAATCTGGTTGAAGATTTCTTCGGTTAAGACTGTGAAAGTAGTGCCAGAATCTATTATGGCTCCTCCATTGCCTTCGCTGTCGAATCCCAATAACTTAGAAGGCAGCTTCAAGCGTTTGCCCCCAATACTGACCCCTCTGAGACCAATGTAATAGTATACGCCATATGGAGAAGAAGGGGGTGCTCTGGAATTGATTAGAAAGGGCGTGTAATTCAATGTGATATCACTGGGGAGCGCCTTGTCACCGAGGACCATGAGGCTTTTCTGGTTTTCTTCGTCAAATTGGTGGCTTTGAAGGCAATACGCAAATCTATCTTTGCCAATGTATTCACTAAGCTGGGAAGGCATAGACAGAGCTCCTCTGCCAAATCCTGCGATACCAGAAGGTTGCTGGGCTGAAACTATCGAACATCCCACTGCGAAATTGGTTATTGCCCGTTCCCCTCTTCCATTTTCCAATGGCAAACTCAAGGTCTCCGTCAGGAGAAGCCCTACGGTGCTTCCCCTGCCATACTGAATCCCATAGGGCGGGCAAGTCTCAGAGCAATTCTTGAGGGTTCCTGCACAATTCTTACACAGGAGCTCCGTGTTGTTCCCGTGAAAGATTTGGCAGACTGGATCAGCACAAGTTACAAGGTGAAGAGAGGACGATATCCTCGGAAGGAAAACTCCATTGGCGGCACTGTTTACAGGGCAGTTGATGCAACTATAATTCCTGGTGCACGGCACCCACACCAGATCACTGCCCGTGTCCATGATGAGCAACAGATCCTGTGCGGGAGTGCCAAGGGAGAATTTGATTGAATAGCCTCCAAAGCTGCGAGCGTAGAGAGACTCTCCCGCGCTTTCCTTTCCTTTGCTCGTCTTGCCGTGGCCACGATGCATTCCACGCTTCAGCGCCCGGGCTCGATCCTTGGTGGCGTCCACCAACCTGGCGAGTCTCTCGTATCCTTTCTCCAGGTTTGAACCCGAGACATGCTGCTGCACATGAAATCCTCCGTGCAGAGACTCTTCGCTTCTCTGAAGTGTGATGGCTAATCCATCATCCTCTTTACACCCTATTACAAAGAGCTGGAGAAGCAGCAGCAGGAGTTGGAACAGTGAGGTGATAAGCTTGGTCACCATGTTCAGAATGCTGCAGAAAACGAATAATGGGCAGTAGGATGTGGCTCATATTAGTAGGAGTATGAGGCCTGTCTAATCGAAATCCAGTGGACGTGAACGGAGACAACAACATATTGAAGGAATAACAACTATTAATCTGTGCTGTGGTTGTCATTGTTTTATGTACAGCATGCGGTCCACCTGCTTCGATCCAATTTCTGGACACCCTTTTGGGACGATGCATCATGATGTGACCGTGATTCCTGCAAATATAGCGGTAGATCCTTTTTTCAATTTTTTGGTTGGGTTAAACTCCGCGTTTACTGTCGGTTGGGGCCTACGAGTCTGTTCCTTTGGGAGTGTGTTAAAAGAGAGGTGGGTGTGCGTCTTAAAAGGATATGTTTGAATCTTGTAATGAGGTTGAAAGATTGGGTGATCTGGATAGAATTCATTGTAAACATAATTAAAAAAAAAAAAAATGTTATTTGGAAAACACAATTATAAAATTGTTATTGACTTAGCTATATAAGCTTTATTAATCTTCAGGTTCACTTACCTATATAAGTTTTATTACTCTTAAATAATTTTTATAATTAAGTTGTTTCAATTATTCATCTTCATGATATAAAATAATTAAGTTGTTTCAATTATTCATCATCCTAATATAAAATGTTATTAGTCCTCATAATATCAAATTTAGTGAGGAAAATAAAATAATAAAAAAATGTTGTTGATTTAATAATAAATAGTTAACGCATAAAATTACAAGTTTTATTATTCTTCCATAATTTTTGTAATACAAATTTTACATCTAGAATCATTGTTTTGAAAGTTATCGTGTTGTTCAAGATATCTTCAATGAAGTGAATCTGCTCATCGAGAAGATAAGAAATTGTGAATGGAGCATAACAGGAAAACCCTACCTACCACCTTCTTAATGATTCTTGAATCAAGCTCAATGGCTCCTCTGCAACCGCCTTAAGCCTCAAATCTAGATGCCTTGATCCCGAGCCCCAAATTCAACAGTGCACCCCAGGTTTTTACCATTTTTGTGAAACCTCTGGATGGAACCCCTTTCTATCTCTTAGTGAACAATGGCTCCATGATTGCAGACATTAAGCTTCGAATTTCCAAAGTAACGAGTTTACCCTTTTCCAAGTACGAGCTCATGCATGGTCGTCAAAGGCTGCAAATTGACTTTTCTATCCATGCTCTAGGCATAGACATGGACGCTACAATCCTAGTTTCCTTAGGTCTCTTGGGCGGTGCATGAGGCCAAACCCCTTCTCAGACACATACCTTCCAAACTTCAGACCAAGCCAAGGTTCCAACTTCGGGGGCTGAGTGCCTAGCGGAGAAGAAATCCTTTAGTGAAGTGGGGCAAATCCAAGTCTGCTCCTAAAGCCCTCTCAAGCCCATTCTTCATCATTGAACATTCACAGGATATTTCATCTGTCAAGGTAACCAAAGATGTCTCTATTGTGCATGCCTTTCTTTATGCAGAAAACAAAATTATCTGCAGATTTAATGGGTTCTCGCCCTCAGCTCCTACCTTGAGGGACTAACTAAACCAAACTTTGGAATACAGATTACTCTTTCCAGTTCTGTTCCAAGGGTTATTTTGTTGTTTTCTTTAATAACTTAGAAGATCATCTAAAAGCTCTTGAACATGGGCCTTGGTTCTGGGGGCATTCAGGCCTCTCTTTAGAACCCTGGTTTCCCAAATTCAACCCTCCAGACATGGAGGGCATGAAGACTCCTATTTGGATTAGGTTTCCCAACCTGCCTATTCCCCTCTACAACCCTTAATCGTTGTAGGTGATAGGCAACACTCTTAGGCGCTTCATCAAGATTGACGAAAAATGATTCCAGAAAGGCATCTACACATTTGTAGGAATCTATGTAGAAATGGATCTCATTGATGGCCCTTGTAGACAAAATCCGCATATATTGGCTAGAGGACTCCCTCATGTAGCGTCTAGACTATGAAAACACATCCTTTCGATGCAGATCCTAATAAGAGGTTGGACATCTTCATTACAACTTCCCTTCTTCTCCCTCCTCGAGGCCACAAAAGAAACAAACCTAAAAAGGCTAGAAAGCTTCTCAATCTTCCAAACAAAGACCTACTCGTCCAGACATTCCAGTCTCTTGATCCCCAATGGCTAATTAGTCAACCCAGAAAGAGCCTTCTACAAGCACACAAATCCACAAGCCTTCTATTACCTCTCCAACTCCTCCAAATCTCCCGGAGACATGCTCCCTTGTGCATGAAGTTAAACGTTCTCGGGCTCTGAGTCAGATTGCAACGAGGATCCTCCAGACACCTAAAGCTCAATCAGAGATAGTTCCCTCTCTAGATGTATAGCCACAAAACATGGAATTATCCTTAGATCATATCTAAGGAGGACAAAAGCGTCCTCATGAATATGACAATTCAAGTAGTGACAAAGAAGCAGGATTCATCTTAGGCAAAGCTCCAAAAGTCAACCTTGCATAGAGTCTAGCCATAGTGGTTAACACATTAGCCTCTTCCAACACCTCAGGTTAGATAGACGTTTGGAAGAAAAAAGGAAAGAAAGAATGTATTAGATCCACTTAGTGATCACATTGTCCTCTTATTTTGTGAGTATGACAATATTAGTTCTAAGTTGCGCCCAAAGAAGTTATGCCTTGTATTTTAGCAAATAATTAATAAAATTTACTTACCAAAAAAATTGTAATAAAATGTAATAAAATTGTCTTCTTTTATAGATAAAACTAAATAATATAAAATATTATTAAGAAAATAAAACAATCAAATTATTGTTAACTTAATAATGAATAGTTAGCCACACAAATTATAAGTCTTATTACTCTTCAATAATTTGTATAATTAAATGTAGAATTTTTTTCTCAATTATTTTTATATATAAAATGCACTTTCATGCGTCCGTGTGTTTTAACATGTTAATCCTAATCAAAATCTAGCAAAATCAATAATTTATTAACTAAGAGTAATTGTTAAACATATATAAGTTATTAGAATGTTTGAAAAAATTAAATATAGGAATTTTTTGTGGTATATATATATAGTGTGAAGATGTTGGTTTATTGTTATGAAATTTCTTGAAACAAATTTGTATAATTGTAGATAACAGTCATAGTGAGGATTATGATTATATTTTTGTTATTGTAACACTATTCACAATTTGTGTGTGCAAATGGTTGCAAGTATTCATGGTTTTGAGCTTACTTATTGTAATTCAATGGAAGAAATGAAGAATTTTATTCTATATAAGGAGAGAACCTTCATTGTTTCAATTTGTTGGAGATTAATGAAAAACTATCTAAAAGAAGTTTGAGAATCTATTTCTTTTCTAAATTTATTTGAACTTAGAAAACATAATTCCTACTTGAATTAGGTGTGATGCGTTAAATGTAAAGGAGTTTGTTATTATTCTTTAGGAGTTGTTTAGAGCTAGATGTTTCCTAGATTGGTGTGTGGTTGAGATATTCTCTCAACCAAGTGATTGTGTGTTAAAGATAGTTTTCCTATCTTGAGACAACACTACATGTATGTATATGTAACATTATTTGTTTAATAAAGTGTTTGATCAGTGAATTTAAGTTGGTATCAGAGCCTACTTGGGCTAACTCTCTCATGGGAGGGCCCAGGGGCATAGTAAGAGTAAAATGGATTTTTTGCAGTGAGTGTTTTGTCTTTCCATCCTTCTAATGAGTAGTCAAAGGAGTCATTTTATATGATAGAGGGATTGCCTAATCCAAATAGATAATGCATTGTAGGAGACTAGCTTTGCATTTTGGATCGGGGCTACATAATAGGGGTTTTGCCACTAGATTGAAGCTATTGATGTGGAGAACTTCCTGTTGCAGATTAGCTTGTAAAGTCAAAAGATGAGAATGCTCAATTGCATGGTGTGTCATTCGTTGGAGGTATGCATTGGGCAGTACATAGAGGTTAAATGGATTTTGGCGTATTGGAGTTGAGAAAATTGAGAAAAGAGTTGTTGGCAATGATTCGAGGAGTTTTTCCATTCTGTAATGTGTTTTAAGGATGAACTGGTCTGAGTTACAACTTGCGAGTCTATGACAAGTTTTGATGTGGTTCAGGATTCTCGTTGATGACATATGTTATTGCTTGATGTTGGTATAAGTAGGAACCAAGTGCTACATGCTATAGAAGTTAAATCAATGATAATTTATCAAAGACAGAGTATATCAAACAAGTTGTGTTCAAGCTCAATGTGAATAAGCTTTATGCAATCACGAAGGGGATTCGAGTGCCTTTCAAATTGGCGTCCATGTTTGGAATAAGGGCCTTGCTACTAGATTCAATTCAAAAATGCTATGATGGACATACATACAATATCAATGGATTTTTTTTTCTAAAGCCGCGAGGGATGTTGAAAATAGCAACAAGAAATGATAAAAATAGAATCCAAAAATTTCAATTTTAATTTGTGCTTGAAATAAAATTGTGAATTAAAATCGAATTTAGTCTCACCAGCTGCTTGGAAATAATTAATTAGTTCATTATGGATTAATTAGTTGGAGAAATTCAAGTTAGAAGTATTTCTGAAGTCATGCAAGAGTTATCCCTTAAATTAAGGAGATAAGATTGAGTTATATTTGAGTTGTAATTAGTTAACTCAATTTACTGAGTTAAGTCCAGTTAAATTAGTTCCAAATAGTTTGAGGAACTAATTGTGAGTTATTAGTCAGTTGATACATGCATGCACTCAACCAGTGTACTCCAGATAACTGAAGATTCCATCATTAGAAATACATGCATGTCTATTCTAAGAAAGACCCAGTTGAGATTAAAGACAAGGACAATGTACTATTAGTTGAATGTGTTTTCCTATAAAGGAAACTCATGCATGTAGTCAAGGTAAGGTTCCTTGAGGATTGGCAGTTTTGGCAATGTGTTAGAGCAGTGTTCCACTTGGTGAGGTGAGAATCATCCACTAGGAACAACGCAAGGAAATAGGAGCTTGGAGGGTAGAGGAGAAGGCTTGTGAGAAGCCAGGATTGCCTATGAGCATCTGTGAGGATTGTACTGAGAGTTGGCTAGCTGTGAGAGCTAAGGATTTGTATAGTTCCTATGTATTTCCACCTTGTATGATAATACAGATACTGGGGTTTTTAGCTGAGGCTTTCCCCAAATTATTTTCATGTGTATTGTGCATTGATTCTTCTTCTTCTGGTTATATGTGTTTAGCTCGATCTTGCTCAATCTTTTAGCTTCCGCAAATTGATAGCAGAAGTAGGTTATAGTATTTTTCTTTGGTATATTGCATTATTGGTTTAATCTATAGTCAGATTTTCTATATGGTCTCAGAGCGAGATTTGTAAAGAACTTGGAGAATTTCTACAAGGGATACATCCTTTACCATTAGACCTAGGTGGTCTTCCTTTACGTGTAACTGATATAACCATTTCACAACCTATATCTATTGGAGCTTTGGCTCCATCTCTTCTTTCAAAAGAAACTCCTGAACAACAATGAACAATGCTCGGAGAAAGATATTAACCTTTGGTGCATCACAATAAGACTTTGATTTATGAAGAAGGTGACACCAATAGCTCACAATCAATGCAACCTCCACGAGGAGAATCAGATGATCTATCATATTAACCTAAGTCACATCACCTCACATCTCTTGATTTTTTTGTGGTCTTGTAGTCCTTCTCATGACTTTACTTGATGATGTTGGGGGAATAATACCTGCATTAAATCATCCCCCCTGGAATGGGTTAACAATTATAGACTTTGTTATGCAATTTCATTTGATTATTTTTTAGGTCTAAAATGGACCTTCGAAGGAATATTATAAAATAATAGTGGAAATAATCAAATATAATTAGATTACCTCATCAAGTTTAGGAGGGAAAAAGGAAAAAGACTACTTTTTTCAACCCATATTTTCAACTTATCTCCCTATCATTTTACTCAATTTTCGAGCGAGGAAACCTGTTGGATGTGGAATTTAATTTTGCATCCAAGGAATACCCATGTTGCATACTTTCGATGGAAAATAAGTGAAATACATGAAAAAATGTGATTGCAATCACATTTTTCATGTATTTCACATTTTTCGTGTAGTAGGGTCTATCAAAAGTGTGCAACATGGGTACTTTTTGGATGCTAAGTTAATTTCTGCATCCAATGAGTGCTCCTACTCAAAATTTGAGTAAAATCGTAGGGAGATAAGTTGAAAATATGAGTTGAAAAAGTAGTTTATTTTTTATTTTTATCTATTTACCTTTTTACTCCAAAAATGGCGAATCATCCTCCATGGTTGACATCATCATATTGAATCTTATTGGTTCTTATAAATTTGATTTTTGTTGTACATTTTTTTTTTTGAGAAACATTTTTTACCTCAAAATTTCTCTAATGTTCCCTCTTTATTGTGGGTGTTTGCCTTCCACTTGTTTACAAGAGGGTGTCTAAAATTGCTGCAACTCAAGATGCATGTTCGTGTCCAACTACGGGCCAGAAAAATATACCATACAAAATGGCACAACATGGATTCTTATGGTGGAATCCTGCATTATTGACAAGGATTTTGTCATTGAAGTGTAATGAAGGAGATTCAGCCATTATTAAGGGTTGAAGCTACGAAAGCGAGTCAAAACGGTATTGTTAGCAATAGGGGATATGATACAAAGTGAATATATAAAAGCATTAACTTTTGATATCACCGATATGTGAGATATGACATTTGTGGACTAGTGATTTGAATTTGATATTGGTTATAATTAATTCTAGTCAAAGTCAAGTTGTTAGAGTTTATCAAGTCATGAGAAATGTATTGATATAATTATGGTTGAAAGAATTGGATTCTTATTGTTGTGACTTTTAGCCTAGCCGATTATTGTCATGAGTTTGAGTTAATGCCAAAATAGGTCATTCTAATAATAGTCAAGCTTTATTTGCAGGAATTATTGATTACCAGAGATGATGAAGACATGACAGTGAAGATGGAATCTGAGGATAGTGGTTGAAGCAACATTAGATATTAAAGAATGATGGACAACCAAGTGAAATTTTGTGGAATAGACTCACAGTAATGGTGTATTATGTGTCACATACATGTATTAGTAATCAAGTTTATGATGTTTCATAGTGGTCCTTGAAAATTTTGTAATAATATGTACCTAAGTCAATGGTGATGTAAGTGTACTCGTGTAAAGTTCGTGGTTATCTTAAAACCACTTTTCCAGTGCAAGTATGTGGTGAGCCAGAAACCACTTTGTAGTGTAGGTTTGTGGTAAGCCAGAAACCACTTGTGAGAGGGAAGTGGATAGGGATTCATGTAGCATGGATTAGGGTTAACTGACAAAACCCTTAGTATGGTTGAGGGTCAACTGAAAAAACCCTACGCATGGTTTAGGGTAAGCCGATAAAACCTAGAGCATGGTTATGAGTAATCCAAGAAAACCCAGGTTGATAATGATAAAGGGGGACTTGCAGGTACATGTGCATGTATGCAAATATAATGGTTGACTAAACCATGTACATGAAGGACATCCCAGTAGATTGGTGGTTATAATGGTTGGGTACCCATGCATTTCATGGATGGTTTTTCCTTTATATGGATGTCAACATATTTTTTTATCATGTTTGTAAACACTAGGTTGGACCATAACTAGACTTTGTTGATTGTGATTGAGACAAGTAGTCATTAAGGGGGAGACTTAGAAAATATAATTCCTACTTGTCTTACGTGTGATGCTTTCTATGTAAAGGATTATGTTCCTATTCTTTAGGAGTTGTTTACATCTAGATGTTTCCTAGATTGGTGTGTAGTTGAGATATTATATCAATTAAGTGATTATGTATCCAAGATAATTTTCCTTTCTTGAGACAACACTACATGTATTTATATGTAACCTTATTTGATTAATAAAGAGTGCACGATCAATATATCAAGTTTTTATTTGGTATATTGTTCAACCATTAGATTAGATTAGTTTGCAATCTTGTTGAGGACATAGTTACACTATGACCCAAGAAGGGCACCGTTATCTAGTGGAAGGAAGTTAAAAGTACAATTTCTTAGCTTCCCTTTGATTATTGAAGCTTTGCACACTTTACATTGAGGTAGAACATTGTAAATTCTCTAACCTCTTTCCAAGGCCATCCTTTAAGATCACCTTGGTGTACTTGGAGAGTATTCTTCATCAACCAATCCCCCACCATCTTGTAGGAGAATTTAGTTGCCCTTTGTAGCAATTGAGGGAAAAGAAATCCTCCTACTACCATCAACACTATCTCTTAAACCTTGAATCTCCCTTAGTGTTGGAGATAATTACTCCCATCTACACTCAAACAACTTGTAGTTTTAGGTAATTTACATAGAGTCTAAATTCAAGAAATGTCAGTCATGCATGTGTGAACTAACATTAACATATCTATTCTTAGTGGTTTTGATTCTATTTAATCATGTAGCTTCAAGCAATTAAATCAATTCAAATTATCGAGCAACATCTCATACTATATTGTGGTATTCCATTATTTTCTCATCTATCCATCTACATATTGGTATCAGAGCTAAGGAGTAGAGTCTAGAAAAAGGAACTAGGAATATCTAGAGTAGGTTCGATCCATCTTTCACCAGTCAGGTAAAAGGATTTTGAGAAGAGAATAGTGGAAAATATTTTGCAGATGTCGTTGCCATTAAAAAATCTTTAGCTACATCGTTTGTATAGCCTATATGCATCATACTTTGAAGAGTTGTTTCTCAAACAAGGAGTCACTTCCCTAAGTTACAACCACGGGCCTCCACCTTAAGTAGCTGTAACTATTGTTATGGATTGATTTTCCACCAGAGTGGCCATTGATCAACTTATACATCAATTCCAATGAGTCACATGGTAAATTTAAAAGAGCTACACTCAATAAATTGAGTAGACAAAGGAAAAAGGGGAGATGCCATCAGAATCAATACATAAGAAACGGTAGCTCACTCTAGTAAACCTGCTAGTATCCACTAGGAGCAACAATATGAATATATGTAGAAGAGATGTAGTGATCCGGTAGATAAAAAAAAATGGTCAAAATTGAAAGTGTGTGATATAAATCAAACCTGAATTATTGAATAGATCTCGATGATCTGAATCCAACGCAACTCGTTTCACTCAAATATGACATCGGATGCTCCCAGAATCACATTTTGTTCATTTTTGGAAACAACTAAAAAAATTGAAATTTGGGTTGCATTGATGCCTAGTTAGCAGTCTGTACATTGACTAGACCATGACTTGGTAGGTGATTGGGTTCTTCATCGACCAATGGTTAGTAGACACTAACATCAGGTGATTGGTTGGTGTGGTTTACTTTTATTGGTTGAACGTTGTTGTGGTGTCTCAATGAGAGAGTGCCACATGGGCCAACCAGTGGTTACCACGTGGCCTCCTCATGGGCGACCAAAATTTGTTTGGAGGTCGAACAACACACCTAAGATTCGAACACAACACCAAGTACCAAGCAACCAACAACTATATCGTCACGCCATTACCATGTCACTTGTTATATAATGTATGTGAATTATATTTAAATTACAATGTTGGCATGATCGGGGGTAGGGTCGAGGCTAAGCCCCAGCCCTAGTCACCAAACACAAGAGGTCGAAGGGGCGGGACCATGGGCCAAGGCTTAGCCCCATTCCCATGGTCATGACACCCACCACAACTCATACACCAGAACCATGGGTAGATGAAAAGGGGGCCAACCCCAAGCCATATGGGATCCCATATGACCATAGTGGAAGTGCAGGAGGACCGCAGAAATTTAGCGCGAAACCTAGTTTCCATGGAACGATAAGACCGCATGTCAAGCGGTTGGGGGCCCGACCGATTAGGGTAGGTAGTTAGCCCTGGCCCCTAGGCACGTGGCCCCCATGTGGCTTAAATTTTTGGAACTGGGGGCTTAATGGCACCCTTAATAGTCCTCCGAATTTGCCTTTCGGGTGGGAATTGTGTCAGGTTTAGTGCACAGGTTCCACGTTTCGGGTGCTCAAGCAAGGTTGAGGTCGAATTGGAGGATGGTTAGTTGCAGAATTTCGGAAAATGAAGAAACAAGCATAACTTTCTCATTTTTTGACCAAATGAGGGGCAAAAAGAACCAAAATGGGGGTTTTTTTACTATTCTGGAGCTACTGGAGACATGTTTTTAGAATTATTAGCACTATAACTTGATGTAAACATGTATTTTTGAGCATAATGGAAGATGCCCAACATTGGAAGCTGGACCAGGAGATGTAGCCCAGGAGGGGTGAACTCCTTTATCATTTGTTGTTTTGTATTTGCTATTATGGTACTGATGTATTCTTTATTTTATGCAAAATTGATTTTTTAAAATCATGTTAATGTGTTAATTAAATTGACATAAGTGTTTAAAAACTCTAATCATTATACTTTCAAATTGCACCTTAAAATAATCAAGTATTACATTCAGATCATTTTAGTATCAGAGCCCAGGTTATTGTGAAGATTTGATTTGTTGCAAGTGTTTTTCTAATTCTTACAAGTTTGAAGCTCAAAAGAAGATAAGGAGAATTGCTGGAGCCAAGATCTCAAATTGTTTCAAGGAGAACAAACACACCTCAAGCTTCAATAGTCTTGGCACATGAAGAGGGTCCTAAAGGGATGTATGAAGACGAGAAGACTTTTAGAAAAGCATTATTTAAAATTTTAGAGATGGTTAATGTTTTGTATGAGGAGAGGAATTCTAGAATATATAGAGAAAGTTCAAAACCTTATGGAGTAAAAGGAGACAAACCTCCAAAAGGGAATGGAGAGAATGGTGACAAACCACCACCTTCACCTCCATCATCATCCTCATATTCATCTTCATCCTCATCTTCAACTTCTTCTACCCTTTCACAAACACATCCAAATTCCCCAAGGGGTCATGGTAAAACTCCTTTGCTTAAGATTGATATTAATTTTGAATTGCCTATGTACAATGGAGAGGTAAATGCATAAATATTAGACAATTGGATTCGTCAGATTGAAGTGTATTGTAGGATACAAAGAATCAAAGATGATGATTCAAACCAAGATTCAACTTGATTCTCTTAAATTGGAAGGTGCAACACTAATTTGGTGGGAAGGCAAAACTCAAGAGGACATGAAGAACATGGTAAGGTTTTATCCTCTTGGAATTATTTTGTTGTTGCAATAAGAAGGAAATTTTATCCATTAGCATATATGCAAAAAGCTATTCTGGATTGGCAGAACTTTAGGCAAGCTAAAAGAAAAAATGTGCAATCTTATACTCAATAATTTAGGAAAAGAGCTTTGATTTTAGGTATAGATTTGTCCTCACAAGATACTTTGCTCAAATACATTAGAGGATTGCATAGTTATTTGATACATACCATTCTCATGTTTAACCCTACAAAACTAGATGAAGTTTGTGTTCAGGAAACTCATTTAGAGGCAAGAGGGAAAAATGTTTCTGAAGAAACTAGTGAGAGTTCCTCTGAGTCTGGAGAAAAAGGAAATGGTAAGTTCAAAGGAAAAGGGAAGAAGAATTCTGCCATCAAGATGGAGAAAGAAAATATCACATGTAAACATTGTTCCAGAGAGGACCATGATGAAGATCATTGTTGGAAACTTCATCCAGAAATGAGACCCAAAAATTTTAAGAACAAGGAGAAGGAGAAGACAATTGCAACTACACAACATGATCTAGGTTTAGATTCTGGAGATGAAACAAATATCACAACCATGGGTTTGAAAGGCAAGGACATTGAAAGTACTTGTTCTTCAAATTGTATTAATGAAACTCAAGATGAAAAAACAAGAATAGAACTTTTCCACATTAGAGTTATTTCAAAACATACAAAGATAGATACACTGTTTGATAGTGGTCCACAAGCAAGTCTTATCTTAGAAGACATTGTCAAGAAGTTGAATTTAGAAGCCATTCCTCATCCTAAACCTTATCCTTTAGGTTGGATATGTGACAATTCAAAATTGCATGTGACAAAAAGATGTAAACTGAAATTTGCAATCACTGCAAACTTTCTAGATGAGGTAGAGTTTGATGTAATTCTAATTGATATATGTGGTATTGTTTTGAGAAGCCCATACCTATATGATAGGACAGTTATTTTTCATTGCCATGAGAAAAAATATCATTTGTTCAAGAATGGGATTAAGTAAATTGTTAGAGCACACAGCAAGAAGTTGAAAACATCTCTTGTAAATGTGGGACAAATGAATAGGAATGTTAATGCTAGTCAGAAATTTGCATTGTTAATGATAAAACATGAAGGCGTTGAATAATCTAAAGCCTTTCAAGGATATGAATCAAGTTTGAAATCTGATTTCATTGATGTTTCTAATTCATGTGATAAGATGTCTCAGGGTTCTAACATGTTGCCTCCTAAAAGAGGTAAACAACATGAAGTAAATTTGCAGCAACATGCATCATTGTTGAACATTGGTGTGAAAAAGATGCCAGTGTTAGAGAGTGTAGAGATCGAAGAGAAAATGCAAAAGAAAAGTGAAAAAGAGGAGATTGGTTTCAAAACTTCTTCTTGTGGGTTTTGTAATGTGTTGGCTTTTAAAAGGGATGGTGCATGGCGGTGGCGATCACATTTGGTCAAGAGTTGAGCCAAGTAAAAGGTTAGACATGGTAAGCATCGTCATGACGACAATGCTCAAGGTGAGAAGAATTTGAGATTTTTTAAGTTTCCTTGGATTGGAGACCGAGGAGGGAATGTGTTTATTCCTTCAAAGGCAGTTTGTTGTTCTGCATATTCTAGGAAATTGCAATAAGATGTCATCTATGATAGCAAGACAAGGACCACAAAATGAGGGAAAATGATGTATTTTCATGAAAAGCTCAAAATGTCAAATTCAAGCAAAGTTTAGTGGATTGAGACTAAAATGGTGAGGGAACTATACCCTTATCTATTTGTTGACTGATAAAGATATTTTGGAGGTCCAAAAACTTCCAATGGGGAGGAGTGATCCGGTGGATCAAAAAAACCATCAAAATTGAAAGTGTGCGACAGAGCTTGAAACCTGAGCGGCTAGATAGATCTTGGTGATTTGAATCCAACACAACTCATTTCAATCAAATCCGACATCGAATGCTACTAGAATCATGTTCTATTTGTTTTGGAAACAACTAAAAAATTGAAATTTGGGTTGCAGGGATGCCCAGTCAGCAGTTTGTACGCTGACTGGGCCATGACTTGGTAGGTGATTGGGTTTCTTATCGGCCAATGGTTGGTCGAAACTTGGCATCAGGGGATTGGTTGGCGTGGTTTAATTTTATTTGTTGAATGTTGTTGTGGTGGCCTAATGAGGGAGTGCCACGTGGGCCAACTAGTGACCTCCTCATGGCCGACTAAAATCTGTTTGGAGGCCGAACAACACCCCTGGGAGTCGAACGTGACACCAAGTAATAAGAAACCAACAAATTTACCATCTCGCCACCGCTATGTCACTTGTTATATAACATATGTGAATTATATTTAAATTACAATGCTCGCATGTTTGGGGGTAGGGTTGAGGCTAAGCCCCATCCATGGTCATCGCACCCAAGAGGTCCAAAGGGTGGGACTGTGGGCAGGTATTTCAAACAATAAAATTTATCATAATTAAGACATATAATCCAAAAACATAAAAATGCCTCCTAACTTCTCATTTAACACCATATGGAAAAAATTAATTTTATTTGAAGATATGATGCATACATCAATTATATAAACTGTCTTAAACAATTATTCAAAATCACTCATATTTTCTTGCACACCATCACAATTCACATATTCTCTTTCATCATCTTCTCTTTCATCAATTGACTGGATGCTGACGAAGATGTTCCATATTCTTCTCTTTCATCAACTAGTGCCCCATCTAAGTCCACATGCATGCCCAACATTTCAGGTTTCAAAATTCTTCTAGATCTACGACTGGTTTCAGCAGACTCCCATATCAACATTGTTCCTTCTGGTAACAACCTTTTCAGAATCTCTATCGTCTTGAAGCGAAGAGTTCCTTTTTTTGTTAAATTGAAGTCATAAAAAAATATGTCAACATCCTCCAATTGTAATATGTCTGTGCGGCAACGATTTATATTTGTACCCTTTCTTTTTCTTTTTCGGCCATTTTTTTTGTCAACTACCATCTATGGCTTATACACACCATTGAATGGGTGCGTATTTGTGGCATACCAATGTACTTCAACAACTGTAACATCCTCATTTTTTTTAAAGACCTTTATAACTTTAGCAACCCAAAATGATAGCCATTCGGATCTCCATCTGCTAGCATTGCAATCATGCAACCCTCCTTAATATCCTATAGTGAACCCCTATAAAGGTCTTCCATGGCTTCATGTTGTGCACGAGATCTTCTGGAACCAATATACATCTCTCTTTCTATTGCCTGTGAAGAATTAATAATACCTTGACTCTGTTGATGTTCAATAACGTTTACTTCCTCATGTTCATTCGACACATTTTGTGCCCTGCCTGGCCGGCAGCCCATCGATTCCGGGAATCCACGGGTTGCCCGCCGAGCGGGGTGGGGGGCCACGCCACCCCCGCGGCCCTCCACCCCACCCGGCCGGTGACCCATCAATTCCGAGAGTCGACGAGCCACCTGCCAGGCGGGGCGGAGGGCC
>APFE030369289.1:96085-325685 GCA_000404065.3 Pinus taeda
TCAGAGGTGTTGATAACATTTTCCAATTGGCATTTAGAACTGGAGATGTTTGGAAGTTGATTGATGAGATTTTTAGCATGTGGGAAGACATTGGCATTAAAAACCAGAGGGTCAAAAAGTCTAAGCCATTAATATGTAGCAACAATAAATCAGCTCATGAACTGAAGCAACTTCCAGCCAATATGACCATCATGCCTTGGAGGGTGATGCAAGGAGTGAAAGATGAAAAAATTGTCAAAACAATATAATCTCATGTGAGGTCAGGGGAATTATCATTGGAAGAAATGTCTGAAGAATTTCAAAAGTAAGTTTGTTGAATTATTTTTATTTATTTGAAGATTATAGTTATCTTTTAAATAAAACATGTTGTTCTTGGTAGTATTTGTTATACATATCATTATATTAACTTTTTCTTACTTTATCTATGCAGTCACAAAGTTTACATGAAAATTCAGGAACAAATGGTTAGATTGTTGAATGAAGATAGTTGGGATGATGTTGTATGAAACTATTTAGATTCAAGTTATACATCAACATTAAAATCTTTTTATCTTGCATTTAAAAAGGTATCTTGATTTATACATTCAGTTTTATTCATCTGTGTACTATTTTTAATTTAAAACTTACACATATATTTGTTTATTTGATAAAAAATGAGGAAGGAAGATAATGGAGCACCTGATAGTTTCAAGACTTTTATTGAAAAAATAAAGATCGAAAGATTGAGGAAGCAACGCATTAAGAATGTTGAACTTGATTCAACTCTTAATCATTTCATTTGGAATGGGCTAGACACTATTCAATATCAAGTAATACAAGGGACTATGAAGACATTGCTAAACTCATACCAAAAAGGGATTATACCCTAGTTATTGCAGATATTCCCCATGGTTTCAATATTCCAAACATTTACTATGATAGTGACCCTTATACTTATCAAGCTTTTAATAAAGTGGTTGCGGGATTTGTAGAAGTGACGTCATCACCATTATGGAGATTTGTGACATTTCATTCAGACACACAATTGGAAATGATATTGTCAAGCTTCAAGGGGAAGACAAATTCAAGGATGCAGCTTACATGGTAAGATGTTCAAAAGGTATATTTGATTAATGTTGAAAAATTCATTTATGTACAAGTTAACTGAACTTTTACTATTTCATGTTACAGGCAAAAGCCAAATCTTCTTAACAATGAAGATCAACAATTTATAAATGACTGTGAGTTCATTCATATTGATAGTTGGGCAAAATATGATAGCCATATGTCTATGATTTTTAATCGGGTGGACGAAAAGAGTCATATCCAAATACTGACTTATGATGTTTTTGTGAGAAAACTAACATATGAAGACAAAGAAACAAAAGGAGAGATAGTTAAAATTTATCAAAAACCACAATTATTTATTAACTATCTTATAGACATATGTTCAAATGAAGGAGATTGGGTTCTGGATTTATTTTATGGCTCAGGTAAGTTTTGTTATATGGAATTGAATTCAATATGTTCTTTTTTTAATTAATATGTCATTGTACTAATTTACTTCATTATTTTTTTGTGCTTGATAATCAGGTACAACACTAGGATGATGCCTTCAAAAAGGAACAAATTGCATTGCAATTGAGAAAGATCCATTACAATGCAATTTCATTCAGCAAAGAATTAATGCTCTTCAATTTCTTCTAGATTCAATGCAAGAAATTGGGTTGAAGAAAGGGGACTTTAGTGAATCACATGTAGCAAAAAAGGCAAAGGAACCCCAACCACCATTACATGGAATGTTTGGAAAGAAATACATTGGGATATTCGCAGACATCAAAGACCCATTAGAAGAGGAAAATGAGCAAAAGGAAGCAAAAAATATTGTGGAAGAAGACAATGATGAAACTCTAGAGGACGAAGAGTTTGGATTACGTGACATTGTTGATTAAATTTAAGTTATACTTGGAAATCAATCTTTGCAATGTTTTGACTCTGACATTTTATGAAAAGAATAATCAATCAATTAAAGTTGTTATGTGTTCGATATTTGTAATTTGTGATTTTCGCATTGATTTTTATTTTTTGAAAAAAAAGTGATTATTATTATTTTTTTGACATGAAATTCATAAAAAAAACTTAACTATTTTTAGTTAAAATTTTTGTATAAAACTTGTGATTTTGACATGTCAATTCTAGCAAATAATTATCAAAACGTGTAGTTTTTTTGTTATATTTAAGTTAAAAATGGTTATTTTTATGTCCATTGTTAGAAAATATTGTTTTTTAGAAACAATTATTTCATGTGGATTGAAAAAATAATTAAGGATGTATAAATATGTAGATTATCTAAAATCCAAACTATCGACTTTCTAATTTAAAAATGCAAAACAATAAAAACCCCACTACAAAAAAAAATTAAAATTAAAATAGAAAACAAGAAAATATGAAGAAAACGACCACTTCAAAAACTATCAAATTTAGAAAATAATTATTTACATTTCATACACTAGAAAATTTAAAGTCAAAAAATAGGTCTTTTAAAAAAAGGGTGTGATGCAGAATAATCACTTTTTTAAATCAGCGTGAAAATCACTACCATTCTAAAACGTAATGTACATGAAAAAAATTAAAGTTCCAAAAACTATGCTCTAAAAAAAACATGTGTCTTTTGCATCACCCCTTTCTAAAATCAGGTCATTTTTTTGCTATCTCTATGAAACGAGTAACAGTATCAGTTCCCATTTCAAAGTTTACATTGTTCTAGAGGAACTAGTGGTATAAAGGGTAGCAATTGGTTTCGACAATGGAGGAACTGCTCAAAACATGTAATGTTTAAGAGACTCGCTATCAAAACCACTCACCACTATGGTCCCTCAGGAAAGAAAAAACAACCAAGTGAAAGCATGTGATCGACCAAAGAGATGGTAACGATGGAATGAAACAACCATGGTTCATTAGAAATTAGCTAATAAAAAGGCAAATCACGGGATGTAAATTGGGCATGGGTTCATTTTTACACAAGCTTTAACCATGGAGAACTATGCTTGGATTTAGTTTCATGTTTACACATGCTTGAAATGAAAAACTATGCTTGAGATAAGTTTGCATGCCCCTAGCATAATGACTCAATTGATGTACATGCCCCCCAAGCTTCATTTCAGTCAACTAGGTGGGTGGAATGAAGGTTACTTTCGAGATGTTGGAAAGACTCGTCTGGGATTTTACGAGATCTTAATCAAAGACTAGATTTGAAAAAGGGAGGTGTTTCATTTTTTAATGAGGTTGACACAGTAAAAGAACTATCCTCAAGACCCTTGTTTCATTTTTTAACGAGCTTGACATAAGACAAAGAACTATGCTCACACCCTTTGTTTCATTTTTTAATGGGGTTGAGACAAGACCAGGAACTATCCTCATGACCCTTGTTTATGACCCATAAGAGAACATGGCTCCCAAGAGGTCTTCACAAGATGGAAGAACCATGCTCTGGGAGGAATACATGTCATTTGGTACCAAAGATAGATTGGGTTCCAATGCCCCCAATACATAATGTACAATACCATCTGTGTGATCATTACCAAATGTGGAAACAGAACGGGTAGCCACATAATTGACTTGTGGTGGGAAAATTAATGCTTTCAAACAAGAGCTGATAGGGGATGATGGTTGCAACGGAGGTGCTTGGTGACTAATGAATGACAATTGATCGAGAGTCACAATTCTTCCTTCGTGCGGAAAACAAACCACACGGAAAAGCGAAGAGACAAGAGCTCCCATGATATAAACATAGTCGCGTCCAAGGAGAAGATTGAAATCTAAGGTACCTTGGACTACCATCACATCTATATAGACGGTCTTTCCTCCCAAAGCAATAGGGAACGTCGAAAGGACCCCCAAGGGTTGACTGGTTCCTCTGTTGAAAGCCAACAGATTCTGGATGATAGGCACAAGTTGTGGGGAGCCCAAAGCTTGCCAAGTAGTAGAAGGCATGATGTTAATAGACGCGCCTTCATCTAATATAGTGCCATGTACTACCATATTATAGGCTTGTACTGTGATCTGGAAAGGCACATAAGATGGGAGGCGAAAAGCAGTCAGTGGACCCCAATCAAAAGAGACGACAAAACTAATTGGTGGGGGTATCATAAGATTTTCCCCATGCTGTACAGGAATAGGAGAATGACTCTCTCGAATAACTAGGACAGGAGGGTCATGCTTCGATTCATGAGAATATGAGGAGACGAAAAGAACATGAGTAGTATCATCACCACTCTCTCCCGGAACAGAGTGAGCAACTGGTGGTGGAACCAAGTCAACACTCTTTTCGACCAATGGTTGGTCAGGAATAGACGCAAGAGAGTCTCGCTTAGGAAGAGCAGGAAAGACAAGAGATGAATCCAAGTCAATATCTTTACCAACCGGGAGAGGGTTAGAAGAAAGATTTTGATAACCAATAGGAATTTGGGGTTGAGGAGCTGCAAGGTTTTCCAAAACTTTGGAAGCTTTATCCATAAGAGGACAAAGGTGAAGAAGATTCTCTCCTTCACATAACCTACAGGGGAATCTGATCTTTCCCTTCTTCTTACCATCATTAGTTGAAGGTGTAGCATTGACATGATCTCCAGAGGTTGACGGGGATGGTCGATTAAGGTCTTGAGACCACATCTCTAAGACTTTGGGAATACCAGGACAGTCCCATAGGAGATGGTCACCCTTACATAGCCTGCAAGGGAATCTGACCTTCCATGGAGGATCGGAAGGTGTGTCAACAGGAAGTTCATTTAGATCAATAGCTACATGGTTGGCCTCTCGCTTATCTAACTTTTTCTTTTTTGTCTTCTCCTTCTTCTTCTTAGCCTCCTAGTTACTAGATTTCAAACTTTCACTAGGCGAAGTAGAAGAGGAAGAGGAAGAAACAGGGGAAGAAGGGGAGAGGTCAACCTTAGAATCAACGTGATGTGATTCAAATGAAGGAGATGTCGGGGCAGAAGTTGGGACACTCGAGATAACCAAGGTCGAAAATAACCAGACAAGTAAACCAATGGTTAACCCATGAAGGAACAACGTCGCCATATAAGGAGCACCAATGTTTCCAAAAGAAGGAAAAGGACCAGGATTCCCATTCGAGGGGAATGCTTGACTGGTAGACTCTAGAAATGTTTCCATTGGAATCGACCCTAAAGAATCACTAAGGAAGATGGAAGATAGCTTTAACTAGGAATATTTTGTGGGCAGTTAATTTTAAGACACTGAAACAAAACTTTGCCTTTTCATATTTTAAGAGTCAAGAAAAGGATGAAGGGCGACTCCATCACTTTTGATTTGAAACGAGCTCGAAAGGACAAGTGCTCAGGTGATATTTTAAGTTAAAGAGTAAAAAAGATCAAATGACTACTCAGGATAATCTAGGCAAAAAGTATTACCAGGTAACTGTGAACTGCAGAATACCTCTCGTCGAACCGAAAAGTACAGGCAGGAAATCTCCCCGAATGCTGTGTTTGGTGTATCACGTTTACAAGGAAACATACTCGGCTTCCTGTGGATAAAGGATTGCAACCTAGTGGGGTCTCCCTTTATATACACAATGGTACGAGAGAAGAAGTCTGTAATAGTGTTGTCTAAAGTTAACGACAGTTGCTATGTTTAAGATGCCATAACACGTCTCTAGCCTAGACCACTAAATGTGAGTGTTAAGTTTCAATGCTTCCTTAGGTTAATTCAATAAATTTTAATGATTGATCTTGAATTAGGTTTCAATTTCAAGGCCCTACCATTGTCATCTGACAAAAGCTCCTACATGCAGCTGTATGATAAAAGAGATCTTTTTTCAATGAAAATTAACACTAATTGGGGGATAGAGAGCACACAATCAATGCAACAATCAAAGAATGAAAACTTTCACTTATGCATGCCCTAGATGCACTTAATCTTCCTATAACAACATAAGAAGTTTCATTTCATTTCCAATGCTTATGATGATGCAATTCTAACTTCTCAATAACGCTACTAATGTAATATTGTTGCTTAAGTAAACTAGAATGATGTTCTCCTTCTCATAAAATGCAAAATGAATCTTTCACATAAAGCACTTTAGATAAAAAATTTCACAATTCCTAACAAACAAGCATTGATCAAATCCAAAGCATGATAATTGAAATTAAAAGCAACTTCTTCCCTGAATCAAATAAACCAAACACATAAATGCTTCAATCAAGAAACCAAGCAATGTAATCTATGCTCGGAATGAGAAAAGAGACACCCAAAATAAGAAAACAAACGAGACTCTTTCACTCATTCAATTGAAAATGAATCAAACAAAGCATCCTAGTCACTTGTGGGAGGAAGAAGAGAGTCTGAGGGTCAAGACACACTGGCACTAGAATGGGAGAAATTCTGATTTTTTCTTAACTCAGAAATCGGAGCGACTTTTGGGCCAAAAGTAGCGTTGATAG
Organism: Pinus taeda; assembly: GCA_000404065.3. NCBI lineage: Eukaryota > Viridiplantae > Streptophyta > Pinopsida > Pinales > Pinaceae > Pinus > Pinus taeda. The sequence goes on from APFE030369289.1 coordinate 102,520, forward strand.
GCATGACCAGCATGACTTTCAGGCTAAAATTAGCGCTGATATCCCTGATCGGCGTGACTGTTTGGCCAAAAATAGCGTTGATCAAGGGATTCAAAGAAAAAATAAAAAGAACTTCACACAGGGCCAGACTTAACACATCATACGGTAGGCTAAACCAAGCAAGCACACAAACCAAGCTAAATGAAGCTCTCTAGTCAAGGAGGAAATGATATAAAAGGCTTATGGGGTTGAAATCATGAGAGAAAAACACATTGGCCAAGATTAGGGACAAACCCTAACCTTCACTTACAGGCATCGGTGCGACTTCCTAACTAAGAACAAGTGCTAGAGGTAGGTCGACACAACTGTTTCTCAGCATATCGTGCTGATCGGCATCACTGTTAGTGGATTAAGTGCGCTGAGCGAGGGAGCCAATATATATATATATATATATATATTTAACAGGGACCAGATCTGCTATTATGAATTTAAAACTCATACCAGTAAGCATAAGAAAAGAAATAGAAACAAAGGGAAAAAGTGGAACACGAAATCATGAAATCTCAAACAAGAAAAACAGAAGGATCTTCCTCCCCAGTATGGTCGTCAATTTATGGTGAAGTAAAATTATGAGTGCCGACACAAACAATTCCTCTAGCCCAATAATGGGTCTAGCCATGACTTATACATTCTATGGAAGATTTCCTTAGGTTAGAACCAATTAAGAGGGCCTACCTCTTAGTACGCTTATCCCGTTTGATGATGTCCTTTCTTGCTCACTCTAGCTATCTCACGCTTCCTTCTTCAAACACCTGAAACAAGTAAACAACAACAAACAATAACCGTGATAATAGACAAATTGTAATTCAACCTATTTAACAAGCCAAGAAACATTAAGCCATGAACATGTAAGATGACACATCATGTAGGAAATCAATCGATAGTTGCATATATATTGAATCAAGGAGAGATTACAATCATTGTCTTGACATTGTTGTTCTCCTCCAACATAACTAGGTTCCCACACACTTTTGCTAGCATTCCATGATGGCCTCAACAATAGTAGTTTTACGGCTCTTCCCTTTAGGTTTCACACTAAACCAAATTCACACTTCTCCCTCACACAACTAGAGAGATACAACTACGAATAGCCTGTTGTTTACTCCAAAATTAATTAGCACTAGCAAACCAACATTAACACTATATCCCTTGCTTTTGCTTAGAAAAAAGGGAGGTTTATATAGGATGAATGGATGGGAGATGCATCATCGTCTCATGGGAGAAGGTCTTATCTCTTGAGGTAGCTCTGTCATTATAGGGGAAAGGAGACCAAACTGACATCCTCGACCCCATGCAGCCAAACCATTTACCATACTTTCGTTACGGAGCTTCTAAAGTTGGAAGCTTCAGCTCTTTATTTAAAAAACTTTCCATAAGAGGACCAGTGTGACTGGAACAAAGCTTAGTCACTTCGGTCGGTGCTAGGTGTTGAAATATGGAAACAAGAATATTCCAATGTAATTTGTCCTTGAATTAAATTTAGTCCTAACAACTACTTGGAAATAATTTATTTATTTATTTTAAATTAATTAGTTGGAGAAATTCAAGTTAGAAGTCTTTCTGAAGTCATGCAAGAGTTATCCCTTCAATCAAGGAGATAATATTGAGTTATATTTGAGTTGTACTTTGTTAACTCAGTTTACTGAGTTAAGTCTAGTTAAATTAGTTCCAAACTGTTTGAGGAACTAATAGTGAGTTAACAGTCAGTTGATGCATTAATGCACTCAACTAGTGCTACTCCAATTAATTGAAGATTCCCGCATCAAAAACTCATGCATGTCTATTATGAGAAAGACCCAATTGAGATAAATGTTCAAGGACAATGTACTATCAGTTGCATGTGTTTTCTCATGGAGAAAAATCATGCATGCAGTCACGGATTTATCCTTGAGGATTGCGTAGTTTTGGAGGATTGGTTTTCCACTTGGTAAAGGAAAATCATCCACAAGGAAAAACACAAGGAAATAGGATCTTGGAGGGCAGAGAGGAAGATTGGAGAGAAGTCGAGATTGCCTGTGAGCATGTGTGAGGATTGTACTAAGAGCTGGCTAGCTATGAGAGCTAAGGCTTTGTATAATTCCTATGTATTTCCACCATGTATGATAATACAATAGTGTGGGGTTTTTATCTGAGGATTTCCCCAAAAGTATTTTCATGTGTATTGTGCCATTGATTCTTCTCCTTCTGGTTATATTGTTCAGCTCAATCTTTAATCTTCCACAAAATTGATAGTAGAAGTAGGTTATAGTATTATTCTTTGATTTATATTGCATTATTGAGTTAACCTATCACATATTTTCTACATGGTATCAGAGTTGTGAATAGTATACTGAGAAGATAATTTGAAGTTTGAAGTTTGGGGTTGCAGGTGAAAATCGAATTCATATCATACTTCAAGGTTGGCCAATGGCGTTCTATGGCTTGAGACTCAAGCATGCCTTGTAAGGTTGATCGAATTACATAGCATGGAAAGATAGAATGGAGGTTGTATTAGAAGACAATGGCTTGAAGGAATTCATTGATCAAGAAACCCCAAAGCCAACTTCAACTAATGCACAAGAGTTGGCTGAGTGGAAGAAGTATGTGGCGAAGGCGAGATGGATCATCCTTGAGGGAGTTCAAGACCATATTGTCTCGAGTCTCCATGGGAAGGATACTCCATTTTCAATGTGGAAGACATTGAAGGACCTCTACAAGAACAATACCAACCAGAGGAAATTGGCACTTAAGGATAAGCTTCGAAGAGTCAAGATGGAGAAGGGCGATACTATTTCCACATATCTAAACAAGCTCACCACCTGTAGAGATGAGCTTGGCAGTGTGGGAATAACTACTTCTAATGATGATATGGTGAGCCTCGCTCTCCTTGGCCTTCCAAAGAGTTGGAATAGCTACCAGGACTCTGTGAATGGAAGGGAGAAAATGTCGGATTGGGAATGACTGTGGTTGGATATTATGCAGGAGGAGATCAGGAGGAGCACAAAAATGGTTCTTCATCCAAGAACGATGATGAAGAAAATCTAGCCTTAGCAAGTAAGGCAAGGAAAGGGAAGGGGAATGCTTTCCATTTCAAATCGAATTCTTCTCATGGAGGGAAGAAGGGTGACACATTCAAAGTAAGATTATTTAATTGTCACAATATGGGACATTATGCAACTAATTTCCCGTCAAAGAAGTCTAAGGAGGGATCCTTGGAAGGATCAGAAGGTGAGGCATTAGCCTCTCAGTTCGAAATGGACTTTACCCTCATCACATGCATGGTGTCATCGATGATGGGTTGTGTCTGGTATCTTGACAGTGGAGCCTCATTCCGCATGACCAATGATAAAAATGTATTCAGTGCATTGGAGGAGAAACACCTCAAGATGCACATAGAGATGGGTGACGACAGAAGGTACAATGTTTCAGGAGTGGGCACAGTTTCTTTTCAGAGGGAGCATGGGGCTCTTCTCACCTTGACAGATGTGATGTATGTGTCTGGACTGAAGAAGAACTTGGTATCGGTCACGATGTTGGAGGACAAAGGCTACGATGTTGTCTTCAGTAAAGGAAAGGCGCTCCTAAGACACATAGCCACGGGTCAGACCAAGAGGATAGGGATTCAGGTGAAGAATCTCTATAAACTAGAGGTAGATTATTGTGCATCATTGAGTATGAAAGCATAATTGGTGCAAAGCCAAGACATTGGCGAGTTGTGGCACATACAGTTGGGCCATTTGCATCATGGGGCTTTGAAGATAATGCAACAGATATCTACAGGACTTCCCAACAGTAAACTTGAGCAAGTTGACACATGCAAAGGTTGTACCTTGGGAAAGTACACCAAGTCTTCCTTTCATGATCGAGACAGTCGAGCAGAGGCTGTCTTAGAGTGAGTTCATACTGATTTGTGTGGACCATTTTCGACAGCATCCATAGCGAAGCAAAGGTATTGTGATTTTCATTGATGACTATTCTCGTAAATGTTGGAATTATTTCATGAAGAAGAAGGACCAAAATTTCACAAAGTTTTGTGAGTTCAAAGCTTTGGTCGAGAAAGAGTCAGGGAAGAAGATTAAGGCCTTGAGAAGTGACAACGGTGGAGAATATGTCTATTAAGAGTTTAAGGACTTCTGTGCAACGAAAGGAATTAAACGAGAGTTGACAGAACCTCATAACCCACAATAGAATGGGGTGGCTGAGAGGAAGAATAGAACTATTATAGGGGCAACATGGGAAATGCTAAATGACCAAGGCCTACCACTTCACTTGTTGGCTAAGGCATGCAACACAACAGTCTATTTACATAATAGAATCCCGCATCACATACTTGGGATGAACACACCAGAGGAATATTTCTTCGGTAAGATACCAGATGTGGGTCACTTCAGGATCTTTGGCTCATTGGTATATTTCCATGTGACAAAAGATGCACAAAAGAAGCTTGCACCGATAGCAGAGTTGGGGATATTTGTGGGTTACACTGATACACCTCACAACTATCAGGTGTACTTGCCTACCAGTCGGAGGATAGTGGTTCGCAGAGATCTCAAGTTTGATGAGCAGAAGGTGATGTGAGTTTCCCTTGAGAGGAAGATCCAACTATAGGTTGTGGAGGAATTGTTGGTTCCTAAGGAGGAGGAGCCTTGGACTGATGCGGAGAAGCCACATGCATAGGTTCTAGGAGTGGAGATATCCACTCAAGTAGAGTTTTCCAAAGATGGATGGAAGCGCACAAGAGAAGCTGATAGATTGTTGGAGGATGAGAGAGAGAATGTGGGAGCACCATCTTCTCAGTGCAGATAGAGGAGGTCACCTAAGAGGTACACTGGATACATGGCCCTTGTTGGGGAATTGCAAGTTGCTGATGGTAGTGTGGAGAAGCATAAGGCAAGATTTTTTTCTCGTGGCTTTTCATAGGCCGAGAGGATCATGTTATTGTAGTATATTTTGACAGATGAGCAAGATGCTGACATTTTGACAAAGGCATTGTCAAAGTGTAAATTCGAGTTCCATAGAGATAGGATCAGGGTGGCAGATTATCCCTTTCTTGTTGAGAGGGAGCGTTGAAATATGGAAACAAGAATATTCCAATTTAATTTTTCCTTGAATTAAATTGTGAATTAAAATTGAATTTAGTCTTAACAGCTAGTTGGAAATAATTAATTAATTTATTTTAAATTAATTAGTTGGAGAAATTCAAGTTAGAAGTCTTTCTGAAGTCATGCAAGAGTTATCCCTTAAATTAAGGAGATAAGATTGAGTTATATTTGAGTTGTAATTAGTTAACTTATTTTACTGAGTTAAGTCCAGTTAAATTAGTTCCAAACTATTTGAGGAGCTAATAGTGAGTTAATAGTCAGTTGATGCATTAATGCACTCAACTAGTGCTACTCCAGTTAACTGAAGATTCTCTCATCAGAAAATCATGCATGTCTATTCTAAGAAAGACCCATTTGAGATAAATGTTTAAGGACAGTGTACTATCAGTTGCATGTGTTTTCTCATGGAGAAAACTCATGCATGTAGTCAAGGATTTATCCTTGAAGATTGCACAGTTTTGAAGGACTGGTTTTCCACTTGGTAAAGGAAAATTATCCACAAGGAACAATGCAAGGAAATAGGAGCTTGGAGGGAAGAGAGAAAGGTTGGAGAGAAGCCAAGATTGCATGTGAGAATCTGTGAGGATTATACTAAGGGTTGGCTAGCTATGAGAGCTAAGGCTTTGTATAATTCCTATGTATTTCCACCATGTATGATAATACAATCATGTGGGGTTTTTATCTGAGGATTTCCCCAAAAGTATTTTCATGTGTATTGTGTCATTGATTCTTCTTCTTCTGGTTATATTGTTCAGCTCGATCTTTAAGCTTCCACAAAATTGGTAGTAGAAGTAGGTTATAATATTTTTCTTTGATTTATATTGCATTATCAGGTTAACCTATCATAGATTTTCTACACTAGGGATAGTGTTAATCCCTGCATATCGGTGTGAGGAGGACAAAGGCCATTAGCATCCGTCTTGTAAACTAGGAAAAACAGAAGATTTTGGGGAAATGGTGCAAAAGGGAATTGCTCTGCTCATGAATAGGGACACAATGGGAGTGCCTTCATGAAGGATAAGCATATAGGGTTCACTATAGAGGTCCTCCAGGATCAAGGAACAGGGAGTACATGGATAGTGACACTTTTTAAATTTTGTAGGTCATCACTATGACCCTTACCAATCATGTTGTTCAATCCACTCGTCAATATCCTCGAAACAAAATCATAACTTCTTAAATTATATTCTATAAGTACTTTAAATACATTCCACATCCACTTTAAATACTTTCCACATGAAACTGCCAATTCTTTATGGATTGTATATCGTACTAATATTTTCCCTTTGACAAGAAAACATGGTAATTGATAAACATTACCTCCTTTCATTTATATCACTAAATTCTCACTTCCAAATTACATCATTGCTAGTAGGTTGTCATAGTAATCATCACCCCATAGTTTCATCATAAATAAGTTTGAAAAGTTTGTTATGGATTGATCACCATCTCATTGGGATGTAAAACTTAAAACATTTCAACCCTCCCATATTTTGTTAAATTTCACAATGCATCACTCTAAAAGGTGTGCTTCTTAAGAAGTGCAAACATAAAGATCTTACTGAAAATGCAATTCCTATAGTTATTTTTTAATACAACCTCTTTAAGATACACATGACTTACATTAATTTCAAAACAATTAATTTGTACATAATCCCCCTTAATTCACTCAAATATAATTTTCCACACCTAGTTTGCATATGTAACTTGGCAAATTTAGCCTATTATTAGTATCGAATGTTACTTCCTATTGGATGACCTCTTCCTAATGTTCATTTTTAGGATTTCATTACCATTCTTTCCTTCTTCAAGAGGCTACATCCTTGAAGAAAAGTCAACCAGCAAACTATCAATATTCACCATGAATCCAAAATTTCAATCACTCCATCTTATTTAAACAATTAATCCACATCATTATTACTAGGTTTTTGTTTATTCACTTCTCCTCTAATGTAAGTAATCAAATATGATCTCAACCCTTGCATCTTTTCTTCTTTTATTTCATCTTTTCTTCTTTTTTAATTATTTAATATTCAAATAAATTATTTATCAATTATTAATTTACACTCAAATTTCTTATTGAATCAAATACCACACTCATAAATATTAGCATAGAATATTTTCGGAATAGGAGTAAAGGAAACTTCCCTGTAGCGATGATATTCCTTGTAATTTCGTAGTTGAATGCTTTTTGAAGCCCACTAACTGCAACAAAGTTTTTGGGATGACTCTCCATCCAACTGTAGGCTCAGCCGCACGTAATATTTCTACAACTAGTCATCCCCGAGTCCTCAATCAACGTACTACTGCCAGGGAATCCTTTGTCTCACAACACACTTTTCTCCCCAAAGAATGGGGGAAGGAATAATGAATCTCATCTTCCTCATCATCTATTAAATAGACCAAAAAATAGAAAGGGGTTTGCATGCACACATTCCATGTATTAACATGCAACTTTTATTTCTTTATTTTAAGTTTATTTAATTTAATATTTCTCCTAATTTAATTCTTTCTTATTTTATACCTTTTTACTTTTTGTTAACTTTACTTATTTTTACTATTTTTATAGTTTACTTTATATATATTTATTTAGAACTCCAATATTAATTATTCACTATTTTTATTTATTTATTATTATTATTATTATTATATTCTTTTTATTATTTTATTTACTATTATTATATTTTCCTAAATTTTCTATTATTTTATTTATCATTATTATATTCTTTATTGTTTATCATTTATTTGCTTATATTTTAATATTTATGTGTTTTATTTATTATTTTTATTTGTATTATTATTATTAGGGGACATTACAAGAACACTAAACCTGCTTATGATGTTCTGATTAAGGAAACAAATTACCTCCTGGTCGTTGACTTGTCTCAGTGGAACATCTTCAACCCACCTCATGAAATAATTCATATCTATGAGAATATACTTGTGCTATTTTGAGGAGTGTAGTGTGATCTCCCCAATTACATCCAAACCACATTGCTGAAAAGGTTCCTAAACCACAATAGGTTGGAGTAGTGTGGTAGATCATGATTCTCTTTCAACACACTTCTGACAAATAGAGAATTTGTGAACATATTGGGAATCTTTGAATAATGTAGGCCAGTAATACCCCTCCTTCATTGTTTTATGTGTTGTTGTGTTGTCGACATAGTGTCCACCTTCTAGGCCATTGTGTAGTTCATTCATAACTTTTTCGGCTTCAACAGATTCCAAGCATCTAAGCAACACATCGTTATGAATTTTACAAAATAGATTTCCATAGAATAATTGATAGGAAGAGGCTTTGAGTCTAATGTCCCTTATTCTGTTTCATGGACAAGGTGGAAGGTAAAGTACCTTGTTCCAACTATTTCCTCAGATCGACATACTAGAATGATGACAACATGGGTATGAGGACTAAATCGTTTTGATAAATTTCAATCTCCTGCTCCCATCCTAGTATTTCTTCCTCAATTTGATTAGAAGCTTCAACAACAAGCTTGTATAAACCATTTTCCTTGACGGTGTGAGCTAGTATGAATTCAAAGTTATATTGTTGCAAGCATGTCATCCAATTGGCCCTACATTGACCCAACTCTTGTTGCACAAAGAGTGTTCTTACTATGAGGTGGGGTACAAACACTATGACATGATTTTTTAAAATATAAGGTCTGAAGTGTTTGACAAACTTATTGATAGCATATGTATGCTTGTCCATATTGGGATAATTTAGTTTTATTCATGCAAGACAATACCCATAAAATATATAGGTCACTTGTTACTTTGATCATTGTTTTGTGTCGATATGGCCACCAACGATGAATCTGAAGCAAATGTGTATAACATAAAATATTTATTAAAATTAGGGTTGTAAAGAGTTGGGGCTTTGCATATAGCTTATTTTATATGTGTGAAATCCTCATTCTCCTCTTGGTTCCATTTGAATACTGCATCCTTCTTTATCATATTCTGCAATGGCTTTATGATTTGGGCATAATCGGAAATGAAATTTAGAGAAAATTAGTCTTACCAAAAAATGATTGAATTTCCTTCTTGCCATTGAGTTGCGAGACTTGTGTGATAGCCTTCATGCATTCCTGGTCAACTGTGATACCATTATTTTCTATTATATGCCGCAAGAGATTACCCTCAGACACTGAAAACATGCTTTTCTTGGGGTTGAGTGATATTCCATATTGCCTATAGCACTAAAATATTTGCTTCAAATGATGCATATGATATGATCTTTTCTTTGAGAACATCATTACATCATCTAGGTAGACCACCATGTTGTAGCCAATCATCCCTCTAAAAGAAATATCCATTTCCCTTTGGAAAGTAGCTCCAAGATTTATAAGGCCAAAGGGCATGCATATAAATGTTAAAGTCCCCCATTTTGTTCTAAAATTAGTCTTCAACCTATCTGATTTAGAAACCAATACTTGGTTGTAACCATAAAACCCATCAAGTAGAGAGAACATTTCAGATCTAAAAATCACTTGCAAGATCTACTCCATGCAGGGGACTCGATTGTTATCTTTATCGGAAGTCTGGTTAAGGTTTTGGAAATATATGCACAAACAAATCTCACCAGAATTCTTCCTTATAGGTGCAAGGTTGGAGACCCAAGTGGGATGCATGATTCTAAAAATGATTTATGCATCCAACAACTTCCTCAACTCTTTCTATATGAGAGGCTCTAGTTTTGGATGTACTTTCTTTAGCTTCTCCTGAAAAGGTTTAACCCCATCCTTTATTGGTATTACATGTTGGATAATACGGGTATCATACGTTTTCAAGTCTTCATACATCCATGTAAAATTATCTCAATACCCCTTGAATAACCCAATGAATGTTTTCATTTCTCTAGGAGAGTAATAAGTACCGATATTGATAAACTTGGGGTTAGCCTCCATTGAAAGATTGATTTGTTAGTGCAACAGTGTGGAACTTTGAGTATTTTGTTTGGTGGTCCTCAGAACCGGTTATGTAAGTCAAACAACTTTTCAAGAGAAACAACACCTTTAGGCATGTATTTAACCTTCTCTGCATCAACTTCTTCCAACAAAACCTCATCATGTTCATCTTCATTTATTGTCACATCCTTAGACGCATCCACATTGGCCATAAATTCCAGTATCTGTTGATCATCAATAAAAAATGCAAGTTAGTTATATTATTTGGGATCGTAGGATTATAAACAAATTTAATATAAAAGGTGTCCTTAAGCACTGTAAAACCTAGCTGCAACATTTGCTAACATATCAACCATGGAATTTTTAATCCTTGGAATTGATTTAACATCGAAAACTTTAAAAGTAGAAATTAACCACCATACCTCTTGTTGGTAATTTTTCAAATGTGGTGATAAACAATGGATGGTGTTTCGTACCCATCTTGTAGTGATTTCAGAATCACTAATAAATTCTACCTTGGGTTCAATTCATTTCTTCAACCCAAGAATCAGTGCCTCATACTTTGTGGATTTGTTCATGCATTGAAATTCTAATCTATAAGAAATTAAAAACTTATTTTTTGGGGGTCCATCAGGATGCGGCTTGTGCTAGCTAGCTCCATCCTGAGTCTTAGACCCATCATAGTAAAAATTCCACATATTTGAATCTAAGTTAAAACTATTTACATCTATATTACATAGTTCATTACCATCAACTGGAGGGCAGGGAAGGAGTTCCAACAGCGTATCTGATGAGACTACCAATTGTATGGCTTTGTAACAATCGATGTAAGATTCTAAGAAACATGTCACGAACTATTTCTTAGTGATATTAATTGTCTCATTAGGTTCTTCCAACTCGGTGACTATGTACTTCATGTATGGCTCATTATTGATTATGACCTGATTATTATTTTACTTATAGGGGAGCCATAAATGAGACCATTCTACAAAAAATACCCTTGTATCTTTGTTACACAACATTTGTCACTATCCTTGTACTCCCTGTCCACGATCTTGGAGGCCTCTACATTGAACCCGACATGCTTTCCCATCATGAAGAAACTCCCAGTATGTCCCTCTTCATGAGAAGAATAATTCCCCTTTGCATTACTTCCCAAAATCTTGCTTTTATCCCAGTTTACAAGACCAACACTACTGACCAGTTTCCTCCTCACGCCGATTTGCAAAGATTAAAACAAGCCCTAACATCGTACGGAGAGACTAAGCCCTTTTCCAGTCACGTTGATCCTCTTTTGGAAAGTTTTTTAAATATGGAGTCAAAGCTTCCAACTCTAGAAGCTTCGTAACAGAAGTTTGGCATATGGTTGGTCTAGATGGAGCCGAGGAAGTCAGTTTGGGCTCCTTTCCCCTATTAGGATGGAACAAAATCAAGAGATAAGACCTTCTCCCATGATCATAGGAACCATCTCCCATCTATCCAAGCTATATAAACCTCTCTTTTCCCAAGCTAAACTAGTTTTGGAGTGAGTTTGAATGATCAACAAAACATCTATAAATTGTAGCTTTCTAGTGTACGTTTGAGGGAGAATAGTGTGTTTTTGTTTGGTTTGGGACTAGAGGGAAGAGGCCTTAAAACTTCCATTGTTGGGGCTATCCATGAGATGTTAGCAGGAATGTGGGAACCTGGATTTGTCGGAGGAGACCAACAACGTCAAGGCATTGGTTGTAATCTCTTTTTGATTTATATGAATACAACTATTAATTGATTTCCTACATGAAGTGTTATTTTACATCTTTATGGATTAATGTTCCTTGACCTGTTAAGTAGGCTGAATACAATATTTTATGCTATCACATTTTTTGTTGTTGTTTGTTTGCTTGTTTCAAGTATTCGAAGGAAGGAAACAAAATATAGTTGGAGTAAGGAAGCAGGATCATCACCAAGCGAAATAGTGTTCTAAGAGGTAGGCCCTCTTAATTGATTGTAGCTTAAGGATATTTTCCATAGATTATTTTTTTGTGGCTAGACCCGCTCTCTCGGGCTAGAAGAATTGTTTGTGTCCGCACTGAGAATTTACCTGCACCACAAATTGGCGAATCTGCTTGGGATCCAATCCTTTTGTTTGATTGATTGCCATTTTATGGTTTTGTGTGAACTTTTCTAGTATCACCATTTCCCTTTAGTGTTCTCTGCTTTACCTGGTTTATTGCTCCGAGCTTGAAAATCATAGTGGAAAGTCTGGTTTTAGCCTTTGAAAATTTTTACTTTTTTCCTTGAATCATCGGTCAATGCGTTTATTTTTCTGACAACCGTGTCGATCAACGCGAGTTTCTAAAAAACAGGCACGTTGACCCCCTTGTGGCGCTTGTTGTTAGTTAGGCAGTCGTGTCAATTCCTATAGGTAAAGATCACGGTTTACCCTAGATCATAACCAATGTATCTTTCCCTTCTGATTTCTGTCTCTCAGCTTGTTTTGACTATGTTCTCCCTGACTGGGAAGCTCTTTTAGCTTGGTTTGTATGCTTGTTTGATTTTCATTTTCTTCACTTGGTTTCTTGAGTTCTTGGATGGTGTATAACCCTAGGGCATCTAAGTCATCGCCCATTCACCTGTTTGTGTGCTTAGCAAGTCAAGTCGATAGTCAAAGTTGTTCCTTGCATTTAGTTTGATTAGTCCTTGTTGCTTTAATTGTTAATTAAACAAGTTTTAAAAGTTTTGTTTGTTCTTCTCTTGATTAAGCATCTCTTTTCGGGCATAGATCACATTGTTCATCTTGTTCTTGATTGAATCGTTGCATCATTTTTTGGAAGGATTCCTCTTTTCTTGCTTTCCATTTGATTGATGTTGATTGTTTTGAAAAAAATTCATTAAAGTGTTTGTGAAAGATTCATTTTATCATTCCATTCAAAATACATAATTCTAGTTTTCTGAATCGATATGCTACATTAGCTAGCATCATTGAAGACTAGAGTTGCATCATCATTTGCATTTGAAAAGAAATGAATTGTCTTTACTTTTGAAAGGACTAGTTGAAGTGCATTTGATAGGAAGATTTATTGCATTTAATAGATTTATTAATGGAAGATTTCATTTTTTGATTGTTGCATTGATTGTGTGTTCTCTATCTGTCAATTAGTGTTAACTTTCATCGAACACCAAGATTTATTTCTTCATATAGTTGCATGTAGGAGTTTTTTCAGATGACAGCAGTAGGGCCTTGTAATTGAAACATAATTCAAGATCAACCGTTAAAATATATTGAATTAACCTAAGGAAGCATTGAAACTTAATGCTCATATTTAGAGGTCTAGGTTAGGGACGTATTCTAGCGTCTTAAAACCTAGCAGTTGTTGTTCGCTTTGGCACTAGACAATGATAGTACAGACTTTTTCTCCCTATACCATCATTTATATAAAGGGATACTACACTAGATCTATAATCCTTTATCCGTAGGAAGCCGAGTCTACCAGCTTGAAAATGTGATACACCAAACACAACATCCGGGGAGATTACATGCCCGTACTCAGTTCTTCGAAAGGTATTCTGCAATTCACAGTTACCTGGTAATCCTTTTGACTAGATTATCCTAAGCAGTCATTGGCCTTTTTGACTCTTTAAATTTAAAATATCATCGAGCACTTGTCCTTTCGAACTCTTTAACTCCGAAGAGACTAGAGTCACCTTTTGCCCTTTTCTCAACTCTTAAAACATGAAAAGGCAGAGTTTTGTTTCAGTGTTTTAAAATTAACTTCCCACGAAATATTCATCGTAAAGTTATCTTCCTTAGTAATTATTTAGGGTTGATTCCAATGTAAACCTTTTCCAAAGACTACCAGTCAAGGATTCCCCTCAGATGCGAATCCTCGTCCTTTCCATTCTTTTGGAAGTGTTGGGGCTCCTTATACGGTGACGTTGTCCCTTCCTAGGTTAACAATTGGTCTACCTGTCTGGTTGCTTCTTACCTCGGTGGTCCCGAGCATCCTGACTCCTATCTAAACGTCTCCTTTTTTCAAATCACGTCATGATGATTCTAAGGTTGACCCCTCGCCTTCTTCCCCTATTTCTTCACCCTCCTCTTCTGCTTCACCTGGTGAAAGTTTGAAATCCAATAACCAAGAGGTTAAGAAGAAGAAGAAGAAGACAAATAAGAAGAAGTTTGATAAGCGAGAGGCCAACTGTGCAGTTGTTGCTCTAAATGCATTTCCTGTCAATAAAACTTATGATCCTCCATAGAAGGTTATATTCCCTTGCAAGGTTTGTAAGGGTGACCATCTCTTTTGAGATTATCCTAGCATTCCCAGAGTCTTAGAGGTATGGTCTCAAAATCTGGATTGACCATCCCCATAGACCTCTGGGGATCATGTCAATGCTACACCCTCGGGTAGGAATGGTAAGAAGAAAGGGAAAATTAGAATCCCCTATAGGTTATGTGAAGAAGAGCATCTTCTTCACCTTTTTCCTCTTATGCATAAAGCGTCCAAAGCTTTGGAAAACCTTACAGCTCCTCAGGTCCAATTCACTGTTGGTTATCGGTGGCTTTCTTCTGACCCTCTCCCAGTTGGTAAAGATATTGACTTGGATTCATCTCTTGCCCATCCTGCTCTTCTTGAGCATGACTCTCTTGTGTCTTTTCTCGACCGACCATTGGTCAAAAAGAGTGTCGACTTGGCTCCGCCTTCACTTGTTCACTCTGTTCCAAAAGAGAGTAGTGATCATACTGCTCATGTTCTTCTCGTCTCCTCAGATTCTCATGAATTGAAGAGTGGCCCTCCCATCCCGATTGTTTAGGATGGTCCTTCTCCTATTCCTGCAGAGCATGGGAGAAATCATATGATACCCCCACCAAGTAGTCTTGTTTTCTATTTCGATTGGATTCCATTGACTACTTTCCGCCTTCCATCTTATGTGCCTTTCAAGATTACAGTACAAGCCTATAATATGGTAGTACATGGCACTATATCAGATGAAGGCATGTCTGTTAGCATCATGTCTTCAACTATTTGGAAAGCTTTGGGTTTCCCACAACTTGTGCCTCGCACTCAGAATCTGTTGGCTTTCAATAGAGGAACTAGTCAACCCTTAGGTGTCCTTCCGAAGTTCCCTACTACTTTGGGAGGAAAGACCATCTATATAGACGTGATGGTAGTCCAAGGTCCGTTAGATTTCAATCTTCTCCTTGGAAGCGACTATGTTTGTGCCATGGGAGCTCTTATTTCTTCACTTTTCCATGTGGTTTGTTTTCCGCAAGAAGGGAGAATTATGACCATTGATCAACTATCATTCATTGGTCACTAGGTGCCTCCTTTGCAACCATCATCCCCTATAGACTCTTGTTTGCAAGTAGTACCTTCCTTGCCATAGGTCAATTATGTGGCTACCCATTCAATCTCTGCATCTATTGATGATCACACAGATGGTATCGTACATTATTGTACTGGGGGCATTGGAACTAGATCTGTCTTTGGTACCAAATGACGTGTATCCCTCCCCGAGCGTGGTTCTTCCATCTAGTGAATACCTCTTGGGAGCCACGTTCTCTTATGGGTCGTGAACAGATGTCGTGAGGATACTTCCTGGTCTTGTGTCAACCTCGTTAAGAAATGAAACAAGGAATCATGAGGATGGTTCCTTGTCTTGTGACAACCTCGTTAAAAAATGAATCAAGGAGTGTGAACATAGTTCCTTGTCTTGTGTCAATCTCGTTAAAAAATGAAACAAGGGTCTCGAGGATAGTTCTTTTACTGTGTCAACGTCATTAAAAAATGAAGCACCTCCCTTTTCCAAATCGAGTCTTTGATTAAGATCTCGTAAAATCCTAGTCGAGTCTTTCCTGGATCTTGAAAGGGAACCTTCATTCTATTCACCTAGTTGAATTAAATACAACTTGGGGGGCATGTACCTCGAATTGAGTCATTATGTCGGGGGCATGCAAACTAAATCCAAGCAGAGTTATCCACAGTTCAATCTTGTGTAAAAATGAACCCATGCCCGATTTACATCTCGTGATTGCCATTTTAATCAACTGATTTCTGCTAGATGATCCTTGGTTGTTTTATTCCATCACCACCATCTCTTTGGCTGATCACATGCTTTCACTTGGTTGTTTTTTCCTTTCTTGAGGAACCACAAAAATGAGTGGTTTTATTAGCCAGCCTCTTGACCATGTGGAGTTCCTCCATTTCCCGAACTAGTTGCTACCCTTCAGACCACTCGTTCCTCCAGGAAGAGTCACCTTTAAGCTCTTTTCTGACTCGTAAAAGATGAAAATATTGTTGAGTATTTTTTCCCTTTTTTGACTCGTTAAAGAGAATAAAAACAGGGGGTCTGCTTTCAGCACTTTTTTGACTCTTAAAACACGAAAATATTGTCGAGATCTTGTCGTTTTGAACTTATTAAAGAATGTGAAACATCGTTCACCCAGTATATGTTTACCTCTTTTTCGGGCTAGGATAAACTATTTACGAAAAAGGTACTCCTTGACTGAAATGGTCAAGCGCTTCTCTAAAGTATAGTTTTCTAACTTTTAAGGATTGAGAGACACAAATGTGCGAAAAGGGACCATCTGGAGTTTTCTTTTTCATGTCTTTTTCAAACTCTCTAAACATGAAAAAGATATCGATTTACACCTTTGTCAAACTCGTTAAAATATTAAATGACATTTTATTCGTCACTATGACGAACATGAGCTTCTCCTTCCTAGGGCTCATTAAACTCACTAGGTCAGATTCGTCCGAAGGATGAACTTACAGTGAAAGCACATGCTATCCCCTTCAAGCTTGTGATAAAAAATAATTGGGGTAATTGCCAGAAATAGTGGAGGAAAATTGGAAATTCTATCAGTAGTGTCAACAACTAACTCTTGAACGTGACACTTTCTACTTCGTGTCAGGTTGGGATATCCTCCTTTTCATCATTGACCTTCCTGGGTTGGGTCATTTTTTTCCTTCCATTTGATCTCTGCCACATCATCATGAACACTAATCCTATGGATCCATAAGCTTCCAAACTCCGAAGTCATGTCATTGATATGTTCAAGAGTTAGTCCTTATGCAATTACACTTACTCCTGATTCTCTGTGTCATCTGAAATCATTTGCATCCCTTTGTCTCGTGTCTATGATGTGGGATACATCATGGCCCTCCTTCGACACAGTCACTTCCTATCAAATTCAGCTCATTATCTAGGAAGCTGGCTGAGCGACTCCCTTCCAGTACCTTAGAGCTTGCATGTCCTAATGGAAAATTCTTTGCAGTCAATAACAAGTTCACATCATTGGCTTTCGATTAGGTGATTTCATGGGTGTTCGACTTAGGTTCCTTTATTCACATTCCATGAACTGTGCTGCTAGTAACTTGAGAGCCATTATCATTATTGGTGGTTTTTCTCGTGCTTGTTAATAGTTCACATCATTGACTAGTAATCAAGCAATTTTCTAGCATGTTCGACTTCAACAAATTCATTCACATGTTAGTATTTGCACTTTGATCGAGTCGTTTGGAGCATAAGACCTTGGGCTCAAATCACATAAGTCTAGGTTGCGAGGTGATGTGACATGATCATATCAATATACACATCTCTTTCAGATGGATGGTTGCGACCATACCATGAGTTGTTATTGGATGGCTGTGACCATGCGTTGGTTTCGTTATGATCCTCTTTATTGGATGTCTGCGCTCATGCCTTGGGTCCATTTATATGATCATTCTTTAGATGGCTACATCCATACCATGATTCATATATCATTTCTCAGAGCTTTCAGTGATGTATATGTATCTATGCTCACTTGCAGGTTTTCTGACAATGGGCTCTAGTTCCCCGCATCCACTTGTAAATAATTTCACCCCTCACTCTAGTTCGACCTTCACGCTTTAGGGGGCATTTGTTACAAAAAAATTTGTCATTGTCCCTATACTCCCCATCCACGATCCTAAAGGACCTCTACATTGAACTCGACATGCTTTCCCATCATGAAGAAACTCCTAGTATGTCCCTCTTCATGAGCAGAATAATTCCCCTTTGCACCATTTCCAAAAAATCTTCCTTTTATCCCAGTTTACAAGACTAGAACTACTGACCAGTTTCCTCCTCGCACCTATTTGTAGAGATTAAAACTAGCCCTAGTACCATACGGAGTGACTGAGCCCTTTTCCATTCGCATTGATCCTCTTTTGGCAATTTTTTTAAATATGGAGTCGAAGCTTCCAGCTCTAGAAGCTTCGTAACGGATGTCTGGTAGATGGTGGGGCTAGATAGAACCAAGGAAGTCAGTTTGGGCTCCTTTCCCCTATTAGGATGGAACAAAATCAAGAGATAAGACCTTCTCCCATGATGAGAGGAACCATCTCCCATCCATCCAAGCTATATAAACCTCTCTTTTCCCAAGCTAAACTAGTTTTGGAGTGAGTTTGAATGATCAGCAAGACATCTATAGCTTGTATCTTTCTAGTGTGAATTTGAGGGAGAATAGTGTGTTTTGGTTTGGTTTGATACTAGAGGGAAGAAGCCTTAAAACTTCCATTGTTGGGGTTATCTATGAGATGCTAGCAGGAGTGTGGGAACCCGGATTTGTCGGAGGAGACCAGCAACGTCAAGGCATTGATTGTAATCTCTTTCTGATTTATATGAATACAACTATTGATTGATTTCCTACATGAAGTGTTATTTTACATCTTTATGGCTTAATGTTCCTTGACCTATTAAGTAGGTTGAATACAATATTGTATGTTATCACGTTTGTTGTTGTTGTTTGTTTCCTTGTTTCAGGTATTCGAAGGAAGGAAATGGAAGATAGTTGGAGTAAGGATGTAGGATCATCACTAAGTGGAATAGTGTTCTAAGAGGTAGGCCCTCTTAATTGATTCTAGCTTAAGGAGATTTTCCATAGATTGTTTGTTTGTGGCTAGACCCGCTCTCTTGAACTAGAGAAATTGTTTGTGTCTACACTGAGAATTTAACTGCACCACAATCTTGCTAGACCAATATTTGCTATTAACATCCCATGTGATCCAGAAATATCGACAACTACAATATCTATGAATCGATGCACCCTTGAGTCAGAAGATAGTCTAATAAATACATTATTCAACTCTCCAACAACTTTAACTTGAGATCGATCAACTTGGATGATTTTTGCATCTATTTTCTCTGGTTCAACATTACGTTTCTTAAAATCTAATAAAGACATGACATTAGTGGATGCACCAGAATATACGAGACAATTGTGCACATTATAATTAAATATATCAAAAGTCAACATGAAAGGAGGATTTGAGGACCTAGAATTAGCATTTGCAACATTGACAATGGATTCAAAATTAATTGATGCTTTAAAATGAATAGAGGAATCAACCTTATAAGAAGCAGAGACTTTACCAATAGAAGACATGGAAGAAAAGATCTTGACGATCAACTCCCTCTACCAGGAGAACTTGGCTAATTCGTAGAGAGATATATTTTCCTGGGTCTTCTTCATATCTTCAATAATGTTGCATCCAATATAGAAATATATGGTGTCCTCCTTAGATGGTTGAGTAGATTAATTTGGCTAAGAATACTTCTTCATTTTTCACTTGCATGTCCTCACCTCCAATCTTCTGATCATCAATCACTTTATTCACCATAGCGGTCATATTGTGTAACCATTGTGGGCATGTCTTTTCTAAATGAGTAGCTTGGTTGAAGGTACAGTAGTTTTCCACATTTTTTGATGAATAAATTACTTCTACGGACAAAAGAAATCTCCTTAGATCTGGTGGCTTGATCTAGAAACAACCAAGACAAAATTGTTATGCCTTTCTTAGAGAAGTTTGAAATATAGGAAGAATACCTACTATGAATACAATGCAAGTGTCCTCCTTCTCCCTACTTGCAAGCTTTAGCTCCAACCCCAAATGCTAAAAATGGAACCTGCAAATCATCTAAAAAAAGTAAGAGAACCAAAACATATGCATAACAAGAAGCCAAGGATTAATTGTTCTACAAAAAACTCTAAACAAGAAGCCAAGGATTCATTGTTATACATATGCATAAACAAGACATAATGTATAAGAAAACTAGTCACTTTTGTATAAATAAAAGTAGGAGAATATTACAACCCTTGTAGGCCTTGACCTTTGTAGATATCTCGTAGTTATCTTGTCCTTCCTTCTCCATAATATAAATCCTTCAATCACACCTCAAGCAAATGGATGGATTATGGACCTCTATACATAAATGAGCATCATAAGGGCATAATTAAGAGTCTCCAAAAGCCAACTAAGACTCCATGGGAGGTATTGAATTCATAGAGTAAATGAGGTGGTTTTAGATTTACCATTCTACGTATTAGATCCACATAAGTGGGAGGTAAGTTCTAATAGATAAGAGATAAGAAATCAAGATTAGGAATTCAAGATATGATCCAATAGTAAATGGTTAAACCCACTCCTAAAACTTCTAGGAAGATAAACTTTGAAATTAATTTTTTTTTTACTCATTTCAACTCAGTTTTCATGTATGAGAACTATTCCATTGCAGGTTGCACTAAAGGAAATTGTGTTGATATATAAAAATAGGGTTTTTAGCTAATGTCATCCAAGATTATTGGAACTTCTGGAAAGTATATGCTTTTGTCCTTGTAGGGGATGATTGCAAAGTGTGAATGGATAATGACTAATCTAGGTTTAAGGCCATTTGGTTAAATGTGACAAAATGACCTGTAACACATGCGAAGCTCCTCAACATGAAGATTCACATTGGATATTTGAGCTGATTTCACTAGTGGATCACTTATTTTCTTGAAGAAAGGCCTGTATAGTTTTTTTCCATATGAGCTCTCACTTTTTTTCCTCTTTAAATCATACACTTCATTAGATAACTTCTTCAAATAATCCGCCAGAAATTTAAAATCAAAGGCATCTTTATCATGAGATTTACGAGTTGATGCTTGTGATTTCTTACCAGTGGCCTTTGAATCATCACACTCTTCATGCACAAGTTCTCCTATGGACATCAAGTCCTTATCAATCATGATATCCTTTGCAAAGTTCTCCACCTGTGTATTATTCGCTTCTCCCTTCACAAACATAGCGATATAATGGGGTAGTGCTTTTTTATAGTAGTCAATTGTGATAAAATCATGTGGAGGAAAATCAGATGTGAAATTGTTTAAGGTTTTAGTGAATAAATGATTAAAATATTTGACCTTTTCCTTCTTTCCCATCTTCAACGAACTCGACTATGAAAGAAGCATGGCACATGTCTTCTCCTCAACAAACTTTTCAATAAAGTCCTTTCGAAACTCATCCCAATTATGAATAGACACTACGAGCAGGGAATGATACCATTGTTTTGGGAATAAGTACCCTAGGGCTTTGGGTTAGAACCACAATAGAGTAGAAGCAAACTACAACAAGAAACACTCATACAACTCGGGCAAAATGCTTATATAATCAAACTACGTAAAAGCGATCGTACCTAGATTTCCTTCATTCGAGTAGGTCCCACAAGGTTCAGACCCTCTGCAACTCCCGTTGTTCTTCAAACGTGAAAATCATTCAATTCGAACATGCATAGAAGTATAGAAGTAAAGCATATTCACGAAATATGACTTTATATCATATAAACAAATGATTGATCATACATCAAAACAACATTCATATATGAATTACAACATAATTTGATGCATAAATGAAGTTAATTTCGGAACAAGGCAACATTTCTTTTATTGCAGTAAGCTATAAATAACATGGAGAGAAATCACCTGAGTCTTTTTCTTCCATCTCCAAGTAGAACCTCCGGATTCATCCTATCCCAGCCTTCAACAATCTTCTTCCATAACCAACACCATGATATCTCAAGAAAGAGGGAGAATATCTATAATTAGGGAAACAAGGGTTTCCTGAAGCTTAGGGAAGTGCATGAGGCACAGGGATCCATCAGACTCAGTCAGGGATAATCTGAGTATAATAACTCTATCTCTTCTCCTCCTTTAGGTGTTCCCATAGAAGTCTATTTATATTTCTCCCAATTAGTTTTTTAGTTGGGAAACAGTTGGGCCACGGGTAATAGGAGGTAATCAACAGGTAAAACCCATGAACTCCACCCTTAATTTAGGAAATTTAATCTTTTAAGTGTTTTAACACATATATGTAGGTTGGGTATTTACTTACCCGTGTGTACATGCTTTTATCTCAGGGAAAAGTAGCATACAGGGAATAAAACATTGTTTTTTATATATTTGGACCAAGTCTGGAAGGAGGAGTTGCCCTAGGCCATAAACCAAGCATCACAAATACTAACGGTGGTAAATGGTGCTATAACAACATGTATCAGCCTTGTTTTCTAAGGGTGCATAAACAAATGGCATGCAACATCATCATGTTGCATCCTCATTATCTGTAATGATAAATAGAAATTGTTGATGTGATCTTCAGTGATAGTCCCATTCTCTGGGTCATACTTAGGAAGATGTTTTTTTGGATGCCAGGGCATGTCATCAAGTGGGCCTCAGATTTCTAGAGGAGATTATGTTATCCAAGCCATAGGTCATTTTTGATTGCCTCATGGTTGGTTTATGGCCATATTATTGTTATCCTCCTTGTCACTCTTTGAATCAGAGCCTAAGATTTCATTCTCATTTCACAAATTCCCTTTGTTTGATTACCTTCACCTCTAAGTCTTTCAATGTTCCAAATATTCTCTTGAAAATGTCGGTTTATACATTCCATATTTCTTTCCCCGATATTTTTTTCTTTGCTATGGTCAGAATCAATTGGAATTTCTAGGCCTTCTATTTAGCATCTTTCAAGAATGTCTGCAAAATCATCCAAAGTCGCAGTAACCAATTCTTCAACCGAACTTACTAAGACTCCTCGGTAGGTGTGATGAGGTTGTGTTACATTGGTACGAGGTAGGATAGTTGTAGCAAGGCCAAGTCCAAGGCTCCTTACAAATTGATGAGTAATAGGGCATAGAGCTCTAAACTATTCATAGGTGACTTTGTATGTTGGTTTAGAACTATGAAGAGGGACTTCACATGTAGGTGGTTCCTGAATAGGAGTAGTAGGGGAATGAGAAAGAAGTTGATTACTGGCTTGTTGAGAAAGCTGAGGATGAAAACAAGGATTTGTACTAGCCATATCACAAGGGCCCTCCTTCTAGCGCTAGAAAAATTGTTGACATGCCGTAATGTATTGCCAACAACGAGGGTATGTCCCCAGTGTAGAATCCCAACTAGATTCTACACCATCTGGTTTGGGATTCATATTCAATATGTAGACCTAGAAGCCATCATGTTGTTTGAAATTCACTTTGGACGTAACAAAAAATGTTTGTTAGAGAACAAATAAAACTTTCAACAAATACAATTGAGCAATTTATGGAATCTAAACACGTGGAACTTTATGGATATAAAAATGACTAAGTAATTTGACATGAATCTCAAGAGAAGTAGTGTTAACAAAATTTCAAATAAAACCCATGTATAAGGAAAAGTTTATTTCATTGATCATAAATGAGTTCATAATAAATATCATAAAATCATAAAGAAGCATACGATCCTATACATAATATGTGCTCAAACCAATAAAATAGCTCATTGACATAAGCATAAAATAAATACAAAATATACCATCTGACCACTATAGGAAAATTTTCACAATGATTGATCACACATGAAAGAATCACACACTTAGGCTAGAAGACCTTAAAACATTAAACTGAAATATGCATAACATCACCATATGAAATTCCCATCAAATCCATTAGTAGAAGTGTAGAGTCACTACTTAGATTCACAAAAAAGGTTTATTATCTCTCAAACATTATGCACAAGTTCGGTCCAAAACTGAAAGTCCCCTACCTTAAGCAATGAGGGTCTACTTATAGAAGATAAGGTGACATTTCACCTACCCTCAATTACTTTTCATATTCCAAATGACTCTTCCTACTCTAAGGCCTAATTTACTCTCAACAAAATACAATTTACATTAATATTAAGAAAATAAAACATTTTCAACCAATTAAT
The DNA here is from genome assembly GCA_000404065.3 of Pinus taeda. Taxonomy (NCBI): domain Eukaryota; kingdom Viridiplantae; phylum Streptophyta; class Pinopsida; order Pinales; family Pinaceae; genus Pinus; species Pinus taeda. Next base: position 126,561 of record APFE030369289.1, read on the forward strand.
CTTGTACTAGAGAGATCTAGAACATTGATTTTTAATTCTTGAACCAAATAGGCCTGCCATAGCTTGTATTCTCTTACAAGAGTCAAAATCTTGTGTTGCAACCCATCCCATTCTCTTTGCAGGAACTCTAGCACATTTTGTATCAAGGTTGGATTATTAACTTGTACCTAATTGATAGAGTCAAAAGACTTTTGTGTATCCTTACAGTCTCAACCACATACTAAGTGATTACCTCCTTCGTAACTTCCAAGTCATCCCTTGCAACATCTTGTTTGATGGGATCTAAGAATGCATGAATCTCTTGTTTGCCTTTATATTTTGTCCTTGTTTTGCATAATGTGAAAATGGAAGAAACCTTGTGCAACTTGACAAGAGATTCCAGTTGGTCATGCAAGTGCTTGTAAGATGCCATTACTCTGTCTAGATCCATGGCCAATTTGTCATGTGACTATATCTTTACATGAACAACAACCTTATCATTTTTTTTTGTTATCTAGTCTTTTCTTACAAGTTCCTTAGAGGCATTAGGATATTGATTAGATCATTCATGTATGTGTTCAACTATTGTAGTAGCTACCTTGATCATCATTCCCATTCTTTCAATTATTTGTGCATTTTTTGGAACATAGAAATGACTTGATATAAAGTCATCATCTCATCATAAACCAAGTCCATTACCTCCTCTAGTATCTGCACTTCATCTAGAATAATTGGTTGTAAGACTTTTCTTTGGGAGTGGGAGGCAAGTAAAGCTTGGTTCTCACCTTGTAATTGTACAACCCTTTTTTTAGAGGCAACTAACTTTTCCTTCAAATCTACATTTTCTTTGTTCAACCAATTTATACTTAGCTATGTTGTTGTCACAAAAGCAGTTTCAGATGATGCTACCATCTCTGGGTTCATTATGGTATTCATGGAAATTCCTTTCTCTTTGACAAGTGATATGGGTTTAGTTGGGTTCTTAGCATAGCACTTATGACTTTCTTGCATGATTTTACATTGTACCTGGTCGAAGGTGATCCTAGTAATATCCAATACTTCTTCTTCTTCTTCTTCTTATTCTAGGATGCCCAAGTCCTGTAGTGGGAAATGTTGACCAGTAAGGGGAGTAGATGACAAAATGTTCAAGGGAATCATATCCAACTGCATCTATAAAGTCTTTAACTGTTGACCTTCTTTTATTTTTTTTTTCCCATTCTTTGAGTATCTCTTGCTCGATTTTCTCAACTAAGTCCTTTTGTTGCCTTTTGGCCTCCTCTTCTTCCTTCATCTTCCTTTCTTCTTCTTCTCTCTTTATTTGTTCCTCCTCAACCTTTGCTTGTTCTTCCTCTTTTCTGTGTTGCTCCTCTTTTTATTTCCTTTTGAGTTTTTCTTGTTCTTCCCTTTTCTTCCTCATCTCCTCTTCCTTCTTCTTTTTTAGGGCCTTTTTTCTCTTCTTTTCCTTCTCTTTCTTCTTTACGGTTTCCTCTTATTCTTGATTTTTCCTCTGATCTTCATGCTCATTGTCCTTTTGTTTCTTTTATTTTACCTTATTAGTTTCTTGCCCCTACTTCCTTTTGCGAATGGCTTCCCTCACTTTAAGGATCAAGCTTTCTTGTGTGCCATTATCATATTTTTTTTCCTCCTTTTCCTTTTATAGAGTTGTTTCCAATGCTCTGGTTGCATTATAAAAGTTTTTAATATTCTTTCCTCATCACCAACAAAATAAGCATAAGCTCAATTAAACCCAATTTCTTACAATGCTCTAATGCAACACCCCTTGGGTTGTATCTTCAGAATCTCAACTCAACAAATGGAAGAATAGAAAATCTTCGGCTTACACATCCTCCTCTTTGAAGCTTTGAATTGTGCATAATCTCATTTCCAGCGAGAAGATAGGCCATGGACACTTCTTTCCTTTCACTAAGATCTTGGACAATCTTGTAGTTAATTGATAGAAAACCTCCTGTAATAATTTTAATTCATGGCCAAGGTTGGGAGAGCATTAGAGGGCTTGTAAGATCTAAAAACCCTTATGTAAGTAGCTTCTGTAATTGGGAACCAATCAGCAATATCATGGTTTGATCCAGTATTCCTCTGATACCAACATTATCAAAGATCTTATCTTCAGTTGATGTTAGTAGAATTGCGTGAGAGAGCATGTTAAAAAAATATGTGCAAATACTTAAAGAAGAAGCAATATAAAGGAGACTATAAATATAATGCACACAAAATTTTGATAACGAGGTTCTTCTAGTGTGGACTACGTCTCTAGGTCTTGATTTAATAATGGGGAGGTTGCTTCATTCATATCATCAAAAAAAGGAAAATACATTGAAAAATACATAATTATACCTATAATCCTGGCAATGACTTGAAATTTTACTATTTAAAACATAGCAATCACAACACCAGTATGTATGTCTTGTCCTCTTGAGACTTTTGACTATAAACATGACCTACTTCTAAAAGGTACATTGTTGTCTCGAACTCCATGCCTAACAACTAGTGGAAAAGGAGGGTTTCTTCCATGACCTCCAAGATCTACTGCTCAAATGCAAAAATAGACTACATCATTGCAATCCTTGAAAAATTCTGGTTAAAATGAGTATAAACTTCACCCCATTCTGACACTATATAATCTGGTCCCTCAGGGAATACTTCAGATTCCTCCATAGGTTTTGCATAAAATATTTTGGGAATATTATAGGAAATATTCCTCTATAATATGCCCCTTAGAACCATGCCTCCTCTATGTTTTTCCCTCGAACTGGTTCTAACTCTCCTCGGCCCTCACGACTTCTCCCTTGGTTGAATGAACATTGGTGGGATTTAAATAAACATGGCCTAGTGGTAATTCCAAACATTGTCAAGCTAGCAGGATGGTTAACGACACTATTATAAACTTTGACCCAAGTGGGCGTATCGGTTCAATACCCACCGTGAGCCATTTTAATATTATAAACATTAGCAGCCATCGATTTCAATGGTTAAAACAACCATTAACAAACCACCCATCAAAACTCGTGGTCACCATTGTTTATTATATATAACATGCCACCAATCTTAGACGTAACTAACCATTCAATATTTGTTCACTGATATACCCTTTTTTTTATAACTTGGACCATCGACTGTTTAAATGATCTGTCACCAAGTTGATAGTTAGTTGGTTAAGTTTGGTGGAGCCGCCCGATTCAGTGGGTTGTACCAACCCACTTGCCACTATACAACTTACAAGCAAAAAATATAAATGGCATCGTAATTATAATAAGACTCCTAATTGTGTTTGAATGATATAGCATTGAGATTGGTGAATAGTTGTCATGGGTTCAAATCCTATGGAGGTGATAATTTTAGGCCTCTATCACTATGCCACGTGGTGCCACATGATTGGGCCCCATGGAATCATACAATTGGACCACCTGTAGCCATATCAATACCCACATCAACCAGTCAATGGTCACATATCAGCTTTGGAATGGACCTTCATCGGCGAAGTCACCCTCGTATTCCTTGTTGACTGGGCTGCTACATGGTACCCTGTGGGACCTACCTTGTAGAAATTACATTGTAGATTTACAACTTCTCATGAAGTTTTAATAAAAATCACAAGACACAAACCTACTCTACTGCTTTGTGGACATTAATTCACAATTTAGAACAAAAATATCAGACATGCAAGAAGAAATAACACACATGCAACAAGTATTTTTATCTGGGGAAAGCAATCTTCTAAAAACCCCAATGCCTGCTTACATTAATCAAATGAATAGAGATGTATTATAACTAGTTTTCTCAACTGAGCACACCCTACAAGTGCATAACCTATCTCTCTGCTTACTGAAAGCCTCTGACCCAAACTTAGTCAAAATTTTCTTCTTCTTGAGCTCATACTTCCTTGAATTGTTCCTTGATGAATTAAACCCATGTTATTTTGGGAATTCCTCAAATTGAGTTGTGCAATTCCTTAGGTTGACCATCTCACTGCATACAACACATGTACACTCAAGACTAGTCTACACCTAATGTTACACTAGCTTAAAATCTCCACCAAGCCCGGGGAACTCGAATGATCTATATGCACTAGTTATTTTGGGAATATTGACCAATTAATTGGATGATCACTAAGTTTGACAGAAGTCCCATTGCACAATTTGACCCTCCACTAGCTCCTCCAACAGTTGGAACTAGTTTAAATGATCTTGGAACAATTGAAAAACAACCTTAGATAATTGACCTTGATTTCTACAAATTAGCAATCACACATGCTTAACTGAAATCTTACTCCTCCAACTCAAATTTACTGAGTAAACTGAGTGACACGAGCCATGTCACAAAATTTAACATCATCCAAGTTGTCTAATCATGTGGAAATTTGAATTTTCTTAATTTAATCAAGGAAAAATCAAATTAAGAATTTCTTGTTGCATTTTTCAACACTCCCTCTCAGCAAGAAAGGGATTATAAACCACCCCTATCTTGCACCTGTGAAAGTCGAACTTCCCTCTTGACAAATCCTTTGTCAAAATGTCACCATCTTGTTCCTCTGTTGAAATATACTGCAACAAAATTATTTGCCTCTACACACAATCCCACAAATGGTGATATCAATTATCTATATGCTTGGATCAATAGTGAAAAATAGGATTTCTAGAGAGCTTGATGAAACTTTGATTATCGTAGTAGATCACGGTTTGATCCATTATGTGACCAAAAAATCCAACAAGCCTCTTTCTCATCCAGATTGCCTCACATGTTTCTTGACTAGAAGCCATGTATTATGCTTCTATTGAGATGAATGACACATATCTTTGCTTCATGTTGTACCAAGAAACCATAGTGGACCCAACCCTAAAAATTCCACCTAATGTACTATTTTTGTCAAATGAACTGTCCCCACCCAATCTACATATGTGAAGCCACACATATTCACTCCCTTTATCTATTTGTACCATAGTCCATATTGGGTAGTTCCTCTGAGGTACCTATTGGGTCATTTTATTGAGTAAATTAACACAAATATTCAATTATCAATCTAGGTTTGTAGAACTTAGAAGCATGTCCAAAGTCTATGGATTCCAATGGTAATCAATGTTATAAGATGAATTATGGAAACTGAAGGAAATACATATTAAAAATATAATTAGAAATAAAATCTAACTAAACAATTTCTAATCCAATATGTAATAAGCAGTAGAAGTGGCTCCTAACTTAGGAGAACTAGATTGACCTTCTTGACAATACTACTTCATGAACATAAATTAAAATCACTAATGATCAACAACTTATGATGCATGAAAGAATAAAGGAAGAGGCTCCTGACTAAGGAGATCCATGTTGTCCTTCTTTATAAGTTTATTCATCATTAACACCATTGTATGAAAACTGGAAATTCAGAAAATAACTTAAGGAAGATGAATTCTAGTTACTACTATTGATCAGATAGAAGGAGAGCTTAACTTAAGAAATGATTTGACCCTTCATATAAACATTAGAATTTAAACTAAGATTCATCAGCAAACATAATAAAACATCATACATCTAAATAACTGAAATAAACATAAAGCAAACTACTTTATGAAATTACAACTAAATTAACCAGAAAGTGCACTTAGCTTGGTATGGGGGCCCTCCACCCTTGTCTTGCACACTTGAATAAATCTCAGCTACAACAACTTCATTAAATCAACCAAACATGAACAACAAATTGAAATGAAACAGGTTCTTCAATTAACTTTCAGTCTTCAAAGACTCTCAAAATCAGGTTACATAAATTCTACATCCTTAAGCCTTCAATAGTCTTGGCTTAAATAGAGAAATAATAAACAAACTTGACTAAAAAGTCTCTAACAGCCTTATCTATCCTAATCCCATTTATTCTGGTCAAATCCACCCATTTAGTTTCACAAAATTTGGAAAAATCCCAAAAATCACTAATTTTGGCCAATTTCTGAGGGATTTCCTAAATGACTGGTCCTGTTTGACCAGCTTTAATGGGGCCTGTTTATGATCAATTGACCAAAACAATAGGAATTCGTTCAATATTAGTTCCCAAGATTTCTAAAAATGTGTTCAGCTTGTGCCCAAGTGTCCTGCAAGTATGACTTCAATGGAGCCATTACGGGAATTTCTGATCCTATCCAAAAATGCACTTAAAATCCAATTTTTGTAAAAACATCTAAAAATTGCAAATCTTAATTTATATACCTGGATATGCATAAATTGGTCAAAATATGGTGTATATGGATGGTAGATGGATGGATAACATGAAAATTAGGTGTATTTTAATAAGAAAATTTTGATCAAAAACTAGGGCCAACATCTCCCCCTTGCTTACTCTTAAGCATGTCCTCATCTGTCTCCTTGACCTTTTACTTCTATATGATCATTGGCCTGCTGATGTACTTGTGGTTCTGACCCTTGAAGGTGAAGCTTCCTATTGAGCTACCTGTAAAAGGATATCTATACCTTCATGTACTTTTTCTCCTTCCTTGTAGATGACATTCTTTACCTTTTCCCCTTTCCTTTCCTCTATTTTTCTAAAAAGAAATTTCATCTGTTCTCTTTGAAGTGCTACCCTTTATAATATTCTTCACCTATTAGTGGCAAAATTGTGGCTTGGGCTATGTATTATGGAGTGATGGGAACAAAAATGTCTCTAATGTATGATGAGGTTTTACCACCAATAGACAAATACAACAACTTTACACTATTCTTACTCTTATGATAAAACACCAAAAATAACACCAATAAATAATTTTAGATAAGCAGCTTCAGAGAAGACAACAAATACAACTTGAAATTTGTAGTACACTATGACATAGAATTCATGTCCCTCTCATATTAACAATATCAACAACTTCACTTAAAGGAACCAATATCCATTTGCTCTCACATCTTCACTGAAAGAAGCCAATCTTGCAATGTCACACAGTCACAGAGAAAACATCAATAAAACAAATCAAAGTTTCTTTCACTTGAGCAGGGGGTTTTCTTCTTGTATAATTCCACTACAAAATAACTTGCGCCAATCCTTTTTATGACTAGGAGTTCACTTTCAATTTAGTAACTATTTTTCCCACACAATCTACAAAATAAGGTTTGAAAGAACCATAAAAATATCTCAAATAGTAATGAATTTGAGAAAATTGTCCATGTGGAGCCTGATTGGGTTCATTATGAAGAAAACCCATGTTTTCATTTTTCAAATTTCATTTTCTTTTGCTCAAAAAGAGCAATAAAAAATAGGGGCTTCTTAAAAATCGAAATTCATTTCTGGGACTGAATAAAATTTCATGATCATTCAATTTGGAATCAATTTCTGGAAGATTAACTAATGCGTGCATTCAATTGGAAATCGATTTCTAGAGACAAAAACCATTCTGCAATTTTGAATGTTTCTTTTAAATTTAATAACACCACCACTCATTGCTTTAAAAAAAAAAAACAAATTCTGGAAATGGGCAATTTTCATAAATCTGAACGGGTATTTTTTTAAAAAATCACCTTCTTCAGCTTCTCAGAAATTGAATGTTGGAGTTTTACTTTATGTTGGAGAAATCAAAATGTTGAAGGTGATCTTATTTGGAGACATTTAATGCTGGAGAATGCTCAAGGTAACCATTGCATGCAACATAACCACTCATTCATTCACTACCCTTTTTAGAAATCGATTATTGGAAAATGAAAATCAACCTACAAGGCGATCATAATTATGCTCAGCTACATAATCTTCCTCAAAAATCGAAATCTGGAAAATAAAAATCATCCTTCTCTTCCTTCAATTTGTGTGTCTTCTCTCTTCTGCTTCAAAAACAAGTCTGTTGCTGTGATACAAAAAAAAAAAAGAAATACTATGTAAATAAACAAAAATTTTCCTGTATGTGTTATTTTCTCCCTTCAAATGCTTCTCGAGTATCCTACTTACCTCTTTTCTTATGCCCTTGACAAATAGATGAAACCGATCCTCAAAAAAATGAATCACTGCTTCCACAAATACAGAATTTTGATATAGAAAGATTATAAAAACATAATAAACATGTTTTTATTAATCTATTTCTTATATTCTATCCTCTGTTTCATCAAAATGTTAAAAAACTTCTCTGTCTCTGATGTAGAATTCTCTATTTTTGAATTGATTGTGTAGAAAAATTAACTTTTTTTTATGTCATAATGTCTTTTTGTTCTTCGAATTCTCACATAATTTCTCCTCTCTTTAAGACAAAATCACCATGCAGTCATTCTGCAATGATCTCAGCTCACTGTGTGCAAAATTTTTCAAAGAATGGCTCACTGTATATATGTCAACATTCATCAAATAACTCATGAAATGGCTTCACTGCATTTTCAAAATCCATAAAAAAATTGCTTTCTGTATACAAAAACATTTTGATCATGTTTGTATTACTCCTTAACTTATAATGCAATCTTTGTTTTTGCCAAAATCCATCAAAAACCCCTTCTTGGTTTCAAAAATTCTCACTGTGCACATAAATGAAATGAATTTTCCCACTATGCCCATGGTGGTAAAAATAACAAGAATTCTTTTATCTGTTTGTGTAAAAATCGAAATCAAAAAATCTGTGTGTAACCATGCATGAGAAATTACGAGAATGCCCATTGCTATTGGAATTGCCTCTGATCTTCATAGAAAAACTGAAACACTGGAGAGTAAAACTCTTCCATTCATCTAGCTATAGGATCCTAGAATACATGATCAGCTTGATGATTCTCATAACTTTGTGGTTGTGCAAATAGATCTTCAATAACAGTGTATTCTTCCTCAATCACGAAAGAGAAAGGAAGCAACACCCTCTCCTTCTGTTCTTCCATATAAAGATTTTGAAAAGAATGATCATGATCATGAAGAATATATGATTGAATTTGACCTTTTAAACCTTCAATTTCCTTCTCAATGTTGTTAGCAACTTCATCTAAAAATTTCATCTTATCTTCTATCTTGCACTCAAAAGTTTTTAGATAAGAAGATAAGGACAAAGAAAAATTTTCATCTATTTCTTCATTAATATGATCATGATAACATTCTATATCTTTAGACAATTGATTCTAAACCACACAAGATTCCTTTGATATGTTATCCAACTTCTTTTCTGAATGATTCTCACAAACAATGCAATTTTCCTCCTTATTATGATCATTCATTGATGTAAGCTGCTGAAAAGTATGACATAAAAAATCAACCTTTTCCTCTGCCTGAGGGTTATAAAAGCTTTCTTCCAGTACTTCTTCTTGGTGTTTGCAATCAATTTCATACTCTTTATGATCAAAAGACTGGCAAGTTTGCTGCATCTTCTCATTCATATCAGAGGATGTAACATGGTTTTCATAAGTAAACCCCTGCTGATTTTCATGTTGCATTTCATGGGATGTTTTCCTTTCTTCTTGGTGTTGAAATGCATTGTTATGAAGAGCCTCTAAAATTTCTTCATCCATAAATTCATCATCATCATAACAATCCTCCAAATATTGAATAAGACTCAAAGAATGTTTACTCAATCTTTGACCAGTAATAAGGAAGGATGACCTTCTTTATACACCTCATAGAATTCATCATGAAAATTAGCAAGTGAATATATTGAACCATTTTCCAAACTTTTATACCAAGACCATGCTTTTCCTTCTAAAGTGGTCATAAACATCTTCATGAGACAATCTTCAGGGAAATGGACCTTAATACTGCATACATGCATATGGAACCTAACCAAATGAAGAGCAACATTGTCTATCTTTTCATCTTTGAATATTGGAAGATCATCTAACCAATCAACCTTTGGCATAGGATTTGGAAAACCAGGGATATGAGACTGATTCATAGGGGCATACCTGGCATTAATTCTTGCAATGGAACTCATTTTGAAACTTCATCAAGCTACTGATCTTCTAGCAGTGGAGTCACCTTCTAATTTTGTATTTGATGTGTGGAGTCGCCAAGGTAGATTGTAGCCTCGAAAAGATGTTTAAGCTTCTGCTACCTTCAGAAGTTTATCTTCTTAATTTCGGGAATGAATAGACTTCAGGCTCCTGGCAGATGCACCAAATTTTTATCACAAAAATCCAACCCTAATAGGCTGCTGATCAAGAAGACTTTGAGTAACTATTTCAAACCAAACTTTTGGATGAGGCTTAGCCTCCTCAGCCTGAGAGGTCTCTCTCAAAGGGTTAATGATATTGATTAAAGATATGGATAGATGGCTAACTCTATGGTTTGTGATTTTATATGTTTATGGGTTGGAAGATGGAGACTTGCTACCATTGGGCTATGGAGTCAATGACAGAGATAAGGATAACAAATAGCTCTTCTTATAAAACTGAGGCTTGTATATACTTCAATGAAAGAGTGACACATTCAGGAAAGTCTCAATAACTTGAAGTTCATAGGAGTCAGAGAATGTGGGCATGAATTCTGAGTAATGATACATCAAGGTATTCAAAAGGAAAGAATTTAGAATGATTGATCAGAGTTTAATACCTAAAGGAAGTCAGAGCATGAGTAACCATGAATTCTGAGTAATAAGTATTAAAACATTGAAGAAAAACATCCAAAGATAGGACCCAAGAACTCAATTTACCATAGTTCAACACTTAAAGGAAGTCAGAGCATGTTCCTCCATGAATTTTGAGTAATAACCATTAAGAATATGGAATTAAAACATATCAAAGATAAAAGATAAAGCTCACTGAAGTACACTAAGAATCTCAGCTTCAGAAAAGTCCAACTGCTTCTGTATATATCAGTCCCTGCACAACATTTACAAAAGTAGTCTTGTTCTATAACATTTTCGAACCCTTGATACATTGGATTTTCTCCCATATATAGAGTTCATTACATAACTAAGATTCCTCCTCAAGCATGAGGGGAATTCGAATTCTTCCTACTATGACACCTATTGACACTTAAAACTAACTATTAAATGTAACTGGCTGTTAACTGGCAGTGCTAGTGACCTAATACAACTAGGAGTGTAACTCCTTATTATGATTACAACAACCTTATCTAAACATTGAAAGCATTCTTGGATAGGTGCAACCTCATGATTTCGAATTTGATGAAGCCTCCCACGTTGTCACCTTACTGTTGATGACAAACCCTAGAAATTAGGGAACATGTTTCCCTATTTTTAGGTTTAGGATCTTTGAAAATTAGCATGTGGGACAGAGCATTTATCTTCTCATCCATGACATATTTTACGAAACTGAAGGAGGTTTTTGTATTCCATGATGTCTAGAACAAAAACCTCTCCTTTTTTTTTAAATACTGCTCCAACTATCCAGAATTTGTCCTTGAAAAACATGTGTAAAACAGGAAAAATCTATTTATGAAAAACTGCACCTACAACAGTTTCGTAGCGCAAGTTTAACCATAAATTTCTCCCACCTCATAACGAATTTGAAGAAACTGAAAGAGTTTTTTTTAGTATGTTAGGAATGAAAATCTCTTTTACATTTCAGAGATGAGTTTTCAGTTGCTCAAGAATCACCTTGGAAGTTGACTGCTAAAAACAAGGAGATAGAGTTCCTCCTTTTTAGAGTTTCATCTTTATGCTTGTCTTTGAATCCTTCTGCTGACCATGTTGTCTCTTTTAATCACATGACATGCATTAAATTAACCATAGACCCTGCTCAAATATGTGTGCTAAGACAAAAACCCTTAGGTGCTAGTTGAAACATGACAACTGTCTAAGCTACGAAATGACTGCTGAGTTTGGAGTTACTATATGCTTCTCATTCTTTGAATTTTCCTTTGCTTAATATTCAAAACTTTTGAGGTGGCCCTTTTGTGTCTTCAGAAGAAACATACTTTCATAATGGTTCCCTTTTTCATTTCAGAATTTATTCAAAAACAAAACTACAGCTATAGCAGTTTCGTAGCGCACTACGAAACCGCTGTGTGAATAAAAAAACACAATTTTTTCTCAAAAATTATCCTTCTTGTGGTTTCTTCACAGCTTCATCTTATGCCAATAGGCCACATGCTTTGACATAATTCATCCATAAACAACTTCAAAAAGGTAATGTTCTAACCAAAATTGTGTTAAGGCTCCAATCACTTACTGCCTGATTCTTTTATGTTGAGACTGTCCTCCTGGTTTGGTCAACTAAATTTGTAGGTCCTCAATCTGTCTCTTCATCATCCTGATTTTAGTTCTTAATTTACCATTGATCCATTTGATATATCTTGCCTTCTTTACTGCAGGGACAGTCCAAGTGAAATATTGAGCATGAATGTCAACTACTTCATGTCTTGGAACTTTTACATCTTTCCAAATGGCTTTTACTCTTTTGAAATTGGCTTTTTCAACTGCATGTTTCCTTGCCCTTTTCTTAAGTTGAGCAATCTCAAAATTGGCAGACTTCAATTTCTTTTTGACCTCCTCAAAGCTACATTCTTCTTCTTGAGTACCAACTGCCTTGTTTCTATCATCTTTGTGTATTAGTGATGGTTGCACTAGTGGAACCACAGGCTCTTCAAGGAACTTTGATATCTCCGTTGTCTCACTTTCCTCTGGCTCTGCCTCTTGTATCTCTTTTGAATGCCTTGTCACAGGTCTTCTTGGCTTAAAAACAAATTCAAAAACTTTTTCATCAAATTTGAGCTTTTTAGAGGTTTTGGCATTTCTGGTTTTGCTTTTACCTGTTTCTATCAAGTCTGCTCGAACCAGAGGAGACTCCTCAATGTCAATAGCTTGAAGAAAATCATTCAGACTTCCTTTTGAAACCAGGCTTCTCTTAGTAACCACTATCTTGCTTTTTCTTTAGCTAACTGGCTCCTGGTTACTCTTCTTTTCTTCTGACATGTCTATGAAATCCCTGCAAGGAAAATTAAAGATAAACATGCACTGTATTGGTTTGAATACTGCCTCACTTGAATTTGAAATTGAGAATTGACTCGCTTGAGCTTTCAAAAAGTTCTGATGAGTTTCATCCTTAAGCTTGGCAATTGTCTTCTTACGCATGAAAGGAACATGGGAAAAACCAAGACTAACTCACCTCACCTTACTTTTTTGAAATTTGAAAGAATGTGTACAAGACATCTAACAAATCTAATGATGAGAATGAATGGCTGCATGTGATAGGCATGGTTCAAGAATTGACACATGGTGATGAAATATTATTGGATTTTGATGGAAAAGACAGCTAGACAAGGTCTAGCACAAATCCCTGATTTCATAGCGCAACCAATGTAAATTCTGTGTTTTGCGCTACGAATCTCCTAGTTCTGAATCCTTGTTTTCGTAGCGCACATAGTGTATTTTTATGAGTTTGCGCTACGAAAATTCCTAGTTGATTTCGTAGCGCATGTAATTTTTGAAACAGCCTTAAAACATGACACTTTGAATAAATATCGGACCAATGGTGGGTAAAACAAGATTGTTGACCATATTTAATAAAGGGAACAAGACTCTATCCTATGTTTTAGACTCCTTAAATAAAACAATAGAAATGACTTGACCAAGACTGACTTACAAATTTGAAACCATACAAGTTGTCCAATTTTTTTTTTTTGAAATTTTTTCAATAATAATAGGAGGAACGGTAAATGTAGTGGAATGTATATCAAGTTAAACTAGTTTTATCAATTTCTATAATTTGTTTCAAAAACCAAAGGTTCTAAGAGCAATTTTTTTACACTTACTATACTTGTACTTCCATAATAGCTTGATGTCAATGCTAACTGATAATGTCCTTTGCTGGTTCATTTTTTACTCATGATGATGGTTCTTCAAGGATATTCTTTGATGGAATGTAGACACTAGTTTTTGCATTTGATATTCAGGTCTCTTTTATATTGTCTTTATTCAGGTCCCTCACTGATGAATGTGGATGCAGGTTCTTTATTCAGGTCCCTAACTAATAAATGTGAATGCATGTGCTTTATTCAAGTCCCTTATCAAACCATTGCATGGTTTGATTTTTATGAATCTTCCCCCTTGCTGATCTTGAGACTTGTCCTCAAGTCTTGTGGAGAATGATCCTGCAAAATGACCGAAGAAAAAGTAAAAGAAAATGGGGAATTCATATTGGCCAAACTAGTTGGTTTTCCCATATGAATTTGAGTTTGTATTGTGCCAGTTTCCTGGATTTTCACAACCAAACTCCTTTATTATTTTTTATCTTTTTCTATATTTTTTTTCTATTCTTTTCTTTTCTAGATGGAGGTGGGGTGTAATGGAGTAGGGAAGTATGAAAATCTTATGAAAATAGGTTAGGTTGAAGTCATGATCTAGTAGTAAATGGATAGATAATAAGTTTGCACTTCAACATGCATGATTGTGGAGCTTAACATACAATATGGATGATGGATGAAATCATGAACAATATGGCTTATGAAAGGATTCTTTTCCAATGGATGTGACTTTTCATGGTACAAAACTTGACTTCTTCTTCTCATGATTAGCCTCATGCCTTTTCTCCACGATCTCAATTCATGTTGTAGGGTCAGTTGGTGTTGTTGGTCAGCGACTAAGAGCAAGCTTCACAAATTTGAGTTTCATTGGATGAAATCAATATCAGGTGAATTCCCACTTCATTTTCACTTGAATACTTTCATTTCAGATTCGTAGATATGAATTTTTAAATATTGATTTTGGAAATCCTTCATCTATGAAATTAACCTCTCTAATCTTCTGGGACCTGCAAAAACATAGCACTTGCATGCAATAAAATATTAGATGATGGAGGAAGAGATGTGTATAGTATCTAGTCTTCCAAGAAATATGTATAATAATTACAAGCAATTCTTAAAAACAATTCCAAAGATGATATTCAAAGAAATTGCATTTGTTTACCCCTTGAGGAATGGTCGCCAGCCTAGACCTCCTAGTGGTATTTCATTCACAAAATCTTTGTTTTATGTCCAATTAGAGTGATTCAAAAGTTAATTTAAAGTTAATTCATATAGATACTTCCAGTATAAATATTGTTTCAAAATGGTTTGAAATGATATGCTAAAAATGATAAAGAGTATCATGTTTGATAGAGCTGCTTATGAATGTTTTACTAGACCAACAGTCAATATTTGAAGTGTAACTTCTTCATTAAAGATTGTATCTATGTCATTCCACTTGTAGATTAAAGTAGATGAATTTTCTTATTTGTTGTAGAAACAGGTTCTAAAAATTTGTAGGCTAGATATCACAAAATTCGTGATGAACAGCCCTAGGACGTAGAGTTTTACTATGCTAATTTGAAGACAAGCAATGATTAAATGTGGCATATCTTTTTCATTTGACCTCCAAATGGGATGATTCAATTTTTTTACTGATCTAGACTTGAATTTATATCTCCCATATAAATAGGTTTTGAAAAGAAGATGATTTGGTATGTTAAATATGCCAATGAACAGTAAAGACCTAGAATTTCCCCATGTAGATTTTTCGACTAACAGTTAGTATTTTAAGAATATTTTTTTCATATGATACCCGATTGAGGTGATCCAAGTTTATTTGGAAAATATATTCCAAGGGCTATCTTCCCTATGAATTTCAAGTAAAAATGTTTCCATTAGACACCTAAAATCAAGGTTGTACTAACTTTGTCCTCAACATTTCACATGAGACCTAGTTTTGATTTTGATCACAATTTTATTTTTGATGTAAATTGAAATTTTCAAAATAGATTCAAAAACTAGATTTTAAGAGATATATTAAAAAAAACATGATTTCAAAATGATCCTATGATTACCCAAAATAGGATTGTTTTTATTGCATTTTTCCATGTAATCCTTTCAAATGAGTATTAAACAATGATGTGAAATTTTATTCATGAGAATTTAAACCAAAAGTCTTATTGTGAAATCATTCTACCTATTTATTTATTTATGTTATTCTATCTTACTCTATTGTACAAAAATAAAACATTCTCTCAAGTATAGGAGAATTTCCAATGCATCCATTTTCGTAACAAGATCATGAGTAAACTCACGTCCAAATTTGAAAAATATACTTTAATGAATGTTTGGACATGAAAAATATTTTATCATAAAGATTTGATGCTAAATAATGTTGAAAAATGGAGTAATGTTGTGACCTAATGACTAGTTGAAACCAAGTTTTAAGATGATCTTTGTCTGTTTGGCTCTCGTTAATTGTCATAGCACAGAACTCTTCTTGTGGTACTTGTTCAAAATCTTGTATGCACAAGGGATCTTATGATATACATGCTATAAATTCGTCAATTTTTTGCTCTAATGTTTGATTTTCATTGCATGTGATCCATGATTCATTCAGGTCCTCACAAAAATAGCTAGAAGAAAGTTCTAGATTCTCTTCTTGAGGATCATCCTCATGGATGTTTTGTTCCTCTTCTATATGTTGAAATAAATATTCTTCCCTAGTGACCATTATAAATTATGGACAAGGGTTTAATAAGATCCCTGTGGTGGCATACCCTCCTTCTCTAAATGACTTCTTTAACATCATTTTTTTAGATCTTGTCTTGCAGATGGATTTTGTAGTTATTTTTTTTGTTGGGGGTTTTGTTTTGGGAATCTACTTTTCTAATTTTTATGTCTAAACATAAATAACCATAATGAAAAGTGTTTTTCTTTCTTTTATGTGTTTTCTAAACAATCTTCCTAATTGGCTATATTGAAGTATGCTCCCCCGGCAATGGCCAAAATGTTGGGTCAATTTATTGAGTAAATTAACACAAGTATTTAATTATCAATCCAGGTTTGTAAAACTTAGAAGCATGTCCAAAATCTATGGATTCCAATGGTAGTCAATATTAGAAGATGAATTATGGAAACTGAAGGAAATACATATTACAAATATAATTAGAAATAAAATCTAACTAAACAACTTCTAATTCAATATGTAATAAGCAGTAGAAGTGGCTCCTAACTTAAGAGAACCAGATTGACCTTCTCCACAATACTACTTCATGAACAGAAATTAAAATCACTAATGATAAACAACTTATGATGCATGAAAGAATAAAGGAAGAGGCTCCTAACTAAGGAGATCCATGTTTTCCTTCTTTATAAGTTTATTCATCATTAACACCATTGTATGAAAATTGGAAATTTATAAAATAACTTAAGGAAGATGAATTCTAGTTACTACTCTTAATCAGATAAAAGGAGAGCTTAAATTAAACACTGATTTGACCCTTCATATACAGATTAGAATTTAAACTAAGACTCATCAGCAAACATAATAAAACATCATACATCTAAATAACTGAATAAACATAAAGCAAACTAGTATATGAAATTGCAGCTAAATTAACTAGAAAGTGCACTTAGCTCGGTATGGGGGCCCTCCACCCTTTCCTTGCACACTTGAAGAAATATCAGCTACAACAACTTCAGTAAATCAACCAAGAATGAACAACAAATTGAAATGAAATAGGTTCTTCAATTAACTTTCAGTCTTCAAAAAGTCTCAAAATCAGATTACATAAATTCTACATCCTTAAGCCTTCAATAGTCTTGGCTTAAATAGAGAAATAATAAACAAACTTGACGAAAAAATATCTAACAGCCTTATCTATCCTAATCCCATCTATTCTGGTCGAATCCACCCATTGAGTTACACAAAATTTGAAAAAATCTCAAAAATCACTAATTTTGGCTTATTTCCTAGGGATTTCCTGAATGACTGGTCCTATTTGACCAGCTTTGACCGGGCCTGTTTAAGCTCAGTTTGACTAAACCAATAGGAATTCATTCAATATTAGTTCCCAACCTTTCTAGAAATGTGCTCATCTCGTGCCCAGTTGTCCTGCAAGTATGAATTCAATGGAGCCATTACGAGAATTTCTGATCCTGTCAAAAAATGCACTTAAAATCCAATTTTTGTAAAAACATAATTTATATACCTGGATATACATAAATTGGTCAAAGTAGGGTGTATATGGATGGTAAATGGATGGATAACATGAAAATTAGGTGTATTTTAATAAGCAAATTTTGATAAAAACACGAGGGCCAATAGTAACGTAGAAAATGGTTAGCTGCCTTCCAAAATAATTTGGTTGGCCTAACCATATCTTGGCTCAGTTGGTTGACTGCATAGCACATATTTGATCACGTGTTCACAAGACACATTAATGAACCCACCAACTATCGATAAATGCTAGCATCCACTTCCTCACCTAAAGTGGCATCCTTTTTACTCCAATTGGTCATTGAAGGTGTCTCCATGGGTTTGCAACTGTCCATGCAGAACCTCTAAAGTATCTCATTGGCATACTTTCCCGAAAAGACAAACAGTTCCCCATCACCTTGCCATACTTCCAATCCGAGAAAGTAATGCATGAGACCCATATCTTTTATTTCAAACTCTCTTGCAAAGTCCTCCTTACAGGATATGATCAACTGTTCATCAATAGTTAAAACCAAATCATCAACATATAAGACAATAATCAACAATTTACCTTCTACCAAGATATGGTGGAGGTTTTCATCCGCTTCACTTTTGGTGAAGCCCAAACTGGTGAGATAGATATTGATCCTAGTGTACCTTGCATGGGGTGTTTGCTTGATACCATACAACACTCGCTTGAGTATGCACACATGAGACTCTCGATCAAAAGTATCAAAGCCTTCTAATTGCTCAATATACACCTGCTCCTCAATAATTCCATTGAGTAATGTTATTTTTACATCCATCTAGTGGATCTTCCACCCCATCTATGCATACATAGCAATAATTTATTTAATGGATGAGTACCTGGCTACAAGAGCAAAGTTCTCCTCATAGTCAATGCCCTTAACTTGAGAGTAACCTTTGGCCACAAACCTAGCCTTGTAATTTTCTACTCTTTCGTCTGCTGCATACTTTACCTTGAAGATCCATCTCAAACCCACAATTGATTTATCTGTTGGTCTTGGGACCACTTCCCAAACACTATTCTTTACAATGGATTCATATTCCTCCACCATTGGATCAACCCATACAGGTTTCTCTATAGCTTCCTTGAAATAGGATGGCTCAATCTCTACAAGCTTAGTCATTAGAGCCATGTAGCTAGTGTATTGATCTAGTGACCTTCTCTTCAGGCACTTATTTGAAGGAGCACCCACATTCTCCCTCACATCCTACAAAAGTATCTTAGCTTCCTTGGTCCTTTTCCTACCTTCTCTAGATGGTTCTACTTGAGTGGTTGTATCCATTCTCTGCTCCTCAATTTGTGGTTACTCCACAACTTCCTGAGGTTCTTGCTTTGGAGCAAAACCTCCTCTTCTAGTGGGATCTGAAGATCCCTCTCAAGAGAGCACTGCATCTCTTTATCTTCATCAAATTTTACATCCCTTTCCACAACTATCATTTTGAGGGATGAAAAGTACATGCAGTAGTTGTGGGGAGTTTCTATGTAACCCACAAATACCCCCAATTTTTTTGTTGGCTCTAGCTTCTTCCTTGATTCTTTGGAGACATGGCAGTGAACAGAGGATCCTAAAATCCTAAAGTGCGATAAATCTGGCTTTCTCCTCAAGAAAACCTCCTTTGGCATAATCATGCCTAGAATCTGATGAGGACTTTGGTTCTACAAATATATTGTTGTGTTACATGCCTCAACCCACAAATGTAGAGGAAGGACTTGATCATGCAAAATCACCCTCGCTTCTCCCACAATGTTATGGTTCTTTCTCTTAGCCACCACATTATATTGTGGGTTGTGGGGTTTTGTCAACTCTCGCTGAATTCCTTATTTCGCACATAAGTTTTTAAATTCATTCGACACGTACTCATCTCCATTATCGCTTCTGAGAGCCTTCACCTCATTGCTTGTTTCTTTCTCAACTAGTGCCTTGAATTTTACAAACTTGGAGAATGTCTCATCCTTCTTCTGAATGAGTAAGGTCCATCACTTCCGTGAGAAGTCATTAATAAAAATGAAAAAACATTTGTGCTTGGCAGTGGAGGTTGTTGAGAAAGGTCTCACATCATAGTGGATCTATTCCAGGATGGCATGCACTTTTTTGTCCCAATCATGAAATGTGTATTTTGTGTACTTTCCCAAAGTACATTCTTTGCATACATCATGTTGCTCAAGTGCTCCATTTGGGAGGCATGTGGTTATCTGTTGCATCATCTTCAAAGCACCATGATGCAAATGGCCAAGTCTTCTATACCAAAGTTCGTCGACATCACGGCTCCACACCTTCTTCGCCTTTGTGCTCAATGCAACACAATCCTCCACATCTATCTTGTGCAAGTTCTTCACATGAACCCTGATCTTCTTCACCTATCATGTGGCTATGTGTATTAGGAATTCCTTTCCTTTGTTGAAGATGACCTCATAGCCACAGTCTTCCAAAACTGCAACAGAGATGATATTTGTATTTAGGCCCGGAACGAATATGATATCCTTAAGCCTGAGGAGGGAGCCCAACTCCCTCTGAAAGGTGACTATACCAATCTCGGTCATGCTATAACTTCCATCATACCACATCTCGATGTGCACCTGGAAATAGTTTTCTTCCATGTCACTAAAAAATCTCTACACCTTGTCATATGAAACGATGCACCTGAGTTCAAGTACCACACAAGCCCCATCATTGTGTTGGCCATGCATCTAATGAGGGTAAATTTAAGCTCAAATTATGAATCAAAAGCTTCACCTACTGCTCCTCTTGAGGTCTTCTTGCTTGTCTTCTTGTGTGAACACTTCGTGGCATAGTGTCTGGATTCATGACAATGGAAGAATTTAATTTTTGACAAATCTTTATTCTTTCCCCCTTGACTAGATTCTAGTTTAGATTGGGATTTATTCCCTTTTCCCTTCTTTGCCTTTCCAACCAATGCAATTTTTTCTTCATCCGCGCCCTTGGATGAAGTCTTATCTTTGGTTTTCTGTCTTATTTCCTCTTGTACCAAATCATACCATAAGTGCTCCCAATTCGGTATTTTCTCCCTCTCGTTCACCAAATTTTGATAGTTATGCCAACTCTTGGGAAGGCCCAAAAGGTCTAGGCTTACCAAGTCATCTTCAGGGAAAGTAACACCGACCCCGCTCAGTTCATCATGACATTTTGTGAACCTACTTAGATATTGTGGTATAGTGTCATTCTTCTACATCTTAATACTTCAAATTTATCTGTGAGTGCCAACTTCTTGTGGTCACGACTATTCTCGAAGAATTTTGTCAGTGCTTTCCACATCGTGAATGGAGTTTATTTTCCATGGATATTCGATAAGATATGATCTCGTAATCCCTCCAAGATTATTCTCCTCACCTTTGCTACATCTTTCTTCCATTGTGCAAGGTCCTGGACATCAGTTGTTGGTAGTATTGGAATATGTGTCTTGACATATTTAAGAAATCCATTGTCATCCAATACTTCCTCCATGCAGTCCTTCCATGCAACAAAATTTGAGGTGCCTTCCAAGACATACTCTAGCCTTAGTCCATTGAAGGCCATCTTCTCAGCTCTGAAGAAATCCTACTATACTAATCTTCAAATTCAAACCTATGAAAAACAACTTCGAATTTCATGCTCTAATGTGAATCCAACTCTGATACCATGTAGAAATTAGGTTGTATATTTGCAATTGCTCATGAAGTTTTAATCAAAATCCTAAGACACAACCCTACTCTATTTCTCTATGGACATTAATTCACAATGTATAACAAAAATCTCAAACATGCAAGAAGAAATAACACACATGCAACAAGTATTTTTATATAGGGAAATAAATCTTCTAAAAACTCCAATGTGTGCTTGCATTAATCAAATGAATAGAGATGTATTACAATTGTGTTGCTCAACTGAGCACACCCTGCAAGCGCATAACCTATCCCTCTGCTCACTGGAGACCTTTGACTCGGACTTATTCAAATTTTCACTATGCTTGAACTCTTATTTCCTTGCATTGTTCCGTGAGGAATTAGACCCCTATTATTTAGGAAATTCCTCAAATTGAATTGCACAATTCCTTACGTTGATCATCTGACTGCATACAACACCTATACACTCAATACTAGTCTACAATTGATGTTACACTGCCTTGGAATCTCCACCAAGCCTAGGGAACTCATATTCTCTACATGCACTAGCTATTTTGGGTTGATTGTTCAGTTAGTTGGATGATCATTGAGTTTGACTGTAGTCCCACTGCACAACTCGACCCTCCACTAGTTCCTCCAACATTTGGAACTAGTTTAATTGAAAACAACCTTAGATAACTAACCTTCGATTGCGACAAATTAGCAAAAGCACATGCTTAACTGAAATCTAACTCCTCCAAATCAAATTTATTGAGTAAAATAGGTGACACAAGAAATGCCACAAAATTTAACATAATCTAAGTTGTCTGTTGATGTGGAAATTCAAATTTTCTCAATTTAATCAAGGCAAAATCAAATTGAGAATTTCTTGTTGCATTTTTCCACATACCTATTGTCAAAAAAAATTATTATTTTCCACAAAATTCTTAGGGTCATAACATTCACATATGGAGTTGGATTGAGGCATCATTTGTGCCATTGGATTCCTTGTGATAAGATCTTCAATTTGGTCCTATTTTATTTACAATATGAGGAATTTTATTTTTGAGATATTAGGGATCCACTTGGAACATGGAGAAAAATCTTGGCTCTCTTTGACAAACATGGAAGCTCATCACCGAAAAGCACATTGTATAGCAAGGAGATGAAATAATCTAAGATCTTCTCAAATGAGAACCTAAAGCCTGAGTTCCATAAGCTCTTGTAGTAAAATATGCGCATGTTACTGCTCTTCCAAAGTCCATTTCAAACCCAAGCCTTTAAAATCACATTTTTCACAAATTACATCTAAGAGCTAGGAGGCCATGTAGAACTGTGATTGTTCACCTTCAACTGGGTTTTTGGTTGTCTAGACATTTGTTTTGATAGCAGAGGAAATTATGTTAGCCCAATTGAAAATTGTTCCTTTGGCGGAAATTAATTGGAGAACCAAATATTGGTATCTTTCCATATAACCTTTTCATCATGGCATCCATTAACTGATAAACCTTTATGAGATATTTTGTCTTATAATTGTCATCCACTCTGAATCTAAACTTACTTGGGTCTTGCCACCAATTTTTCAATATATTTTTAGTGGACTCATGGAATTCAGATAGCCACCTAGTGATGAACACTTCTTAAGGTTGTGGAAGCTTGTAATATTTTGCAATGTTTGCAGTAGTGAAAGACGTTATGACTACCCCATCATGGACCTTGACAGCCCATTGTGCTTCATCGATATGCTAGAGGATCCAATCTATTGTTTCAACGAGTGGAAAGACTAGAGGATGTGCTACCACTTTGTGCAATCGAGACCTTTTGACATTGGTATAAACTTGAAAGTTATCCTCCTCCCTTAGAATGTCTTTCTTTGAAAATCTGGAGTAAATCTCCTCCCAAGTGAACGATATTGTCTTATCAATACGAAAAGTAGTGTCTCCATAGATGGGTAGCTTAGGAGGACTATCAAAAACTCCTATATTTTTTTCAACCTTGGAAAAATTCCTGCTAGATCCTTTGATCACAAGTGGAACCATCTCCTTGAAGGATGACAGAATAATGAGACAATCAATGTCTGTGGTACCTGGCATTTCAA
This sequence comes from Pinus taeda, assembly GCA_000404065.3. Classification (NCBI taxonomy): domain Eukaryota; kingdom Viridiplantae; phylum Streptophyta; class Pinopsida; order Pinales; family Pinaceae; genus Pinus; species Pinus taeda. The sequence goes on from APFE030369289.1 coordinate 150,097, forward strand.
AAATATTTACCAAAGACATCAATGTTAGCTTAAATAATGATAATCACCAATTGACAAAAACATGAGAGTGTTACTGTGAGGCGTCAGGGTAATATGGTATAAGAAATTAGTAAGAATAAAGGCTTTGTTTAGATCACAGGTTTTAAAAATAGAGAAGATCGCAAGTTGGAATCATAAAGGTAGTCACAATTTCACATGACAATGCATATGACACATCGCAAATGTAATGCAGGTTGCATATTGAAAATGCAGTGAATGTTGTCATTATGACCAATGACCTCACAATGTGGTGAGGTTGCATCGATAGCTCTTACCGCAAGTTTCATAGTTGTAAGGAATTATTAGCAGGTGAGTTGCAACCTATAATAGGTCATGATTCGTAACCACAACCAAGTCGCAACCTTGGATGGGATTTGAGGGAAGCAACGAGAGATAAAATATTGGTAGAGAGAGGGAGGCTAAATCGCATGGTATAGTGGATTGTGACCTGCGATTTGGGGTTCAATTGGGGCTTTTGAAAACGTGCATACTCTCACCTAATAAGTCAACAAGTCGAACTCTAGGGACAAGAGAGGCTTTTAACTAGTGTTACGATAGGAACCATAGTCTAAGAACCACCCAAGAGCATATATGTCAAATGAACATTTCATAGCACAAGTACTCTAAGGCGTAATTAATGGACCCAAATACTTATCCCTACTCACATCCCGTGAAGCACTTCAGATCTATGGAGGGTATGGTGGCTTGATCCCATTTTATGGGAGAAATTTTGTTTAGGTGATTCACTGGTATTAAGGAGAAGAATGAGGGGTTTTAAATTGGGGTTTAGAAGGACACACAGAATATAGCATATGAGGCCACAAGGGCCAAATCCAAACACTTGGTGAAAGTTTGAGGGTAACAGTGCATTGATCGAGTATAGAAGTAAGTGTTTGAATCTGGCAAATGGTGGTATTTAAGGCATGAGAATGACAGGAGAGATCATACGACAAGGATTGGAATGCACAGGGTTGGGGCAACAAGGGTCGAACACATGTCTATATTGCCAACAGTGATGATTACAGACTCAATATGTGTGTTGCTTACTTATGGTAGGGTCACATTTGTTATTGGTCATTGGAGAGAGATCGCTTACTCGGGCATGAAGGCAAAATGAAGTGAAGAATGGGAGAGAAAGAGTTTTATATGGAGGTAACACATGTGAGGGAGGTCGCACTTTAGACCCGTGTGATAGTTTTATCGCATGCGACAATCCTAGGAGGGATGTTGCATATGTAGTTTGTGTGTTATTTTTATCACATGCGACAAAGGGAATGGGGTCATAGGTCGCAAACTTAGTTTCAAAGGATAGGTCATGGATCTGAGTGGCAAGTGTTCTTATCATGTGCGACTAGCATAAGGAGGTCACAAATCACACATTTAGATCGCAATGATGTGTCATTGTGATTCAGTGATGGGGCTTGTGAATTTCATATATATAAGGCCTAGAGGGAGTCATAGGTCACAATATCATTACTAAGGCTGTGAAGTGCAAATGCCACTGGTGACTAGGTGAAGGAAACTTAAGTTTCAAGCTTTTAGAATTGGATTTCCTAGGTTCTATGGAAACCCTAGATAGGTCATGGGGCTTGTGAATTTCATATATATAAGGCCCAGAGGGAGTCACAGATCACAATATCATTACTAAGGCTGTGAAATGCAAATGCCACTGGTGACTAGGTGAAGGAAACTTAGGTTTCAAGCATTTAGAATTGGATTTCCTAGGTTCTAGGGAAACCCTAGATAGGTCAAATCAAGAATGAGTCCCTAGGAGATTATAGGTAGAGGATGATAGGAAATCCTATATGGGGGTCTCCAAAATTTTGAGAAACCCAAAATTTTGGGGTTGTTGTAGTGGCTATAACAAAAGGGGAAAAAGAGCATAACTACTTTATAAATAAATCTTAACTTTTTATTTGTGAATACTAACAAAAATATTCTAGGAAGATTAAATCTATATCGTCCACCTAATAATTGTTGATAATTAAATTAAAATTCTAGAAGCCATATTGCAAAATAGACATAATTGATGATTAAATTAAAATTCTAGAAGCCATATTGCAAAATAGACATACTTATGGACGTAATTATTTTTTTTATAATTAATAATAATAATAATAATAACAAGTGCTACATACTAGCTAGTACCTGTGGCTTAGTTAAACATAGCTAAATTAAAGTAAATATCTGCATTGTGGTGGTGGCGGTGGTGACAGTGGAGGATCCAATCCTACCCAGTGACAATAATAATGTCTTAGTGTAGTGATAATGGTAGTTGTTCTTGCTAGTTATATCTTTAAATATTAAAAATGGATTTTTTTACTTAGTTATTTGTTGTGTGGAATAAAAACCATTTTAATTTATTATTACTACTTTGTTATTGATTCCTTATTTGTATTAAGTAAAATTATATAATATTTTTGACATAATTTAATTTATTTGTTAAAACTCATTTCTTTTTTGTGCCCTTAAACCAAATTTTGTAATAAACAATAAATATATAGGTAATATAAATAAGTGACTTTTATTTTTAAAATAATTATATAATAATTAAATGAATTTATAATATTTTTTAAGTGCCTAACAATTTTTAATATAAATTAAATAAAAATATATGGTTTGAATCAGTTTTCACTTAATTTTTAATGAGTTTATTCCATTGTATTTGTTTATGAATAAAGTTATTTAATTGGGCTAATAAAATTTTAAACTTGGAAACTTAGTTTTGAACTTGCTAATTAATAATGTTTATTCTAAAAGCAATTTAAATAATAATTAAGTTACATTTTAGTTAATTAATGGTTAATAAAATTTTAGAAAAATTGCAAATTGATATATGAAAGTGTAAAATTAATTTCCTACTAAAGGGAAAATACTTGCATAAATTTTGGTGGGTAGTAACAACTAAAAACTATGCACATTTACATTTTTACTGCTACTTATTAAGTATGCACATTTACATTTTTACTCCTACTTTTTAAATTGTTGAAGAAAATATAAATTAGCAATTGCACCAAATGTTGTAAAGGAAAGTCTTAAGGCTTCTAATATTAAAACCCCTTAAAATCTGGTGTGAGTGTGAATTGTCTGGTAGATCCATTTTTTTCCACCGAGTAACATGGTTTTAATGTGCACACTTATCTGCGTTAGATGATAATTATCATTTCATGGAGGACTCTATTATCTAGGATCATAGTGATTATGGACTCAAATAGGATAAGAAATATATAAAGCATGGGGTGCCCTCGAATTAAGAAGGCCTTTAAGGTTTAGTTGGAATGAGGTTTCAAAGAATATTTTATGTTTATCCTCTAAAATTGTTAACCATTTTTTTCTGGAGTTGTCTATAATGCGACTTTTTGAAGATTCCAGTGACGGAATCCAGCGGAAGAAATTGAGGTTAAATCTTGATTTGTTGTAGTTAAAATGGTTTTTTAACTGCATATTTGGATTCAACACCCTGAAAAACCCCTGGAACGCTTTGATTGTGCAGAAACTAGCTATCAAACTTACGATTCCAATAAATTGCTGCCGGATTTTGACCGGAAAAACCCACCAGGAAGGCTTTCAAAAAGTCGCATTATAGACAACTGCTTTTTTTCTCCTCAAATGCTAATTGTTTTTTTTTAATAAAACATAATGAATCTGACTATTTCACTGGTAATTTTAATTTCATAAAAAATATATATAAATGGTTAAAATAGTGCAAATATAACTAAAAATAAGAAATTATTTTAAAAATTATTTTAAAGTCAGTATTGATTTTCAGATACCATTTAATGTTAGTTTAAATTCAACATTTAAAAATCATAAGTCGTTGATTCTTGTAATTAACATAATATAGTTCGTTACAACAAGAGGGAAATCATTCATCACCCTATATGAATCTTTGAAAGGAGTACAGTTGTATATTATGTGCAGAAATTTGATTAGACCATGGCACTCTAAGCATGCAATTGGTCTGAAGGTCTTGTTCGCCCCTAGTCCATAATTTTGATATTGTCGATAGAAAAGTGTATCAAGAGCAAATGATTTGTTCCAGGGCATCGATCCCGTTGAGTCTGATGAGTTTGCCGAAATAAGAATTCAAGAAAATTGTGAAACATCCGGATTGGAATCAGATTGGAAGTGAAATCCCTCATGTATTCTTTGCTCCTGTCCCATCCACGATGTAGTGCTGGAAGACCAGCCTAGTGCAGTGAGCAAGGTATGTCCCACCCTACGTTGTTATGGGATCTGTCTTTCCAGATTTTGGTTTAAGCTAACAGGGGGCGCGCACCAGAATTGAGAAGTTGTGGAATATGGTTGCCACCCATAACAAACCTTTGTTGATGAGGGTCGTTGGATCCCTACCTTACTAACCAATTTTGGATTTGTTTCAACCTTGCCAAAACAGTTTGAAATTCAAATCAATCGCCGAGTAGAAGCTAATGGTCTAAAAAAAGATCCAAGGGCGCAGAGAGAGGACATGTAAACAGCAAAGGAGTTGGTTTCATATACCTTGCAAAAATGGATTGCAATTCAAATCAACGGCCGAGTAGAAGCTAATCATCCAACAAAAGATCCAAGGGCCCAGACAGAGGACACGTAAGAAGCAAAGGAATTGGTTTCATAGAGGAACACTTTACCACATAATAATGGTGGGTAGTAACAACTCTTGGTAAGTGAGGGGAGGTAGGAGGGGTATTTTTTCCCCAATGGATGAATAGAGATAAAAATTTATTGGGGAAGATTAGGCATCACTTTACATTTTTACTGCTACTTATTAAGTCTGAACATTTACATTTTTACTCCTAGTTTTTAAATTGTTGAAGAAAATATAAATAATGGTGGGTAGTAACAACTCTTGGTAAGTGACTGGAGGCAAGAGCCCGAGGGGTATTTTTTTGCTTCGATGGGTAAATAGACATAAAAATTTCTTGGGGACTAGGCATCACCTCAAATCATCAGGAAAAATCCTTAGCACTCTAGCAAGGATTGAAAATTTCATCAACGAGGGTATTTGCCACATAAGTGTGTTTGGTGACTCTCTAATTTGCCTCCAATATATCACATGGTGATTTACCTCCAATATATCACCAAATATAAGACCACATCGTGATTTTCCTCCAATATATCACCAAATAAATCTCCTCATAGACAAATTTGAAAAAATTGACTTCTACCACATCAAGAGGGAAAACAATCAGTTAGCCGACGAATAGGCCAACAATGGGGCAAATCTGGCCCAAGGAATGCTTTCCGAAGATCAAAATAATCCAATTTTGTGTCATATCCCATGATTGCTCTCAAGCAAAGGATGATAATTTCCATGGTTACCATTAATAAGGCATTACGGTCTGACATCCCACTAATGAATATTTTTTAATTTCAAGGCTTCGAAGAGCCTTGATGAGCAGAATTATTGGAAGGAGGAGTCCACTAATCAAATAATCATTTGGTAACACATGAAGGGAATCACCAAGTTTAAATACATGTGGAATAATGATGGATTTGCATTAACTCCCCACATCAGGGCCAGAGTGGGTAGTATTCTCTCTAAGTTGAAGCAATTAATTTCATTTTCATGTGCATTCATGCATCAGTAGATTTGTTGAAATATGTTGAGTGCCTTCATGCATAAGTAGATTTGTTGATCACTAAAATGGAAAAACTAGACTACAAGGCGGACAATATGGAAGTGTCCGTGGAAACTGTTGTGGTCAATGTGCTCAAAGAGGTATTTGCAATTCATGACCATCAACATGGAGTACAAGATGAACAACAGGTGGAAATGGGGAGCAAAGCAACAACAAACCCACCTCTGCATGATGAACAGATCGAGCAGCGGATGGAAATGGGGAATGAAGCAGCAGTGGAATCACCCCTACAAATGGATGTCGACCATGTTGTTCCAGATGTACCCATTGTAAACAAGGATGAAGGCAGCTCGTAGAATTTTCATCATCTTCTTATTTTGCAATGTTTTGCAGTTTTGTTATATATAATGGAGTGTTTTGGAGATCTTCTAAGATAAACTCTGATAGATATATAGTGATGAAAAATCAATCTATAGGTAAGCCTTAGCTTGAACAGTACTAGAAATCCAATGACGAAAATTTTCTCTTGAATGTAAAGGTGTTGCCTCGTTTTAGGCTATATTAATACAAAGCTACTCATTCCTTTATTAAAAAATAAATAAATAAAATCCTAGTAAGTGTATTTATTAACATCTTGTTCCTATCAATTTTTTATGCTAGTACTTGCTTAAATTATGGCGGGTAGTAATTCATAGTAAATATGTTATTTACTTGAGTATGATTTATTTTCAAAGATTTTATTTTTTTAGTGGTATCCTACCAAGCTTAACAATGAAAAATCTAAAAGTATTTATAAATCATGGAATAAATATTGCAACTAATCCAAAGATTATGGCTGAAAAATCTTATCCAGATATACACATAACATTGTCGTGAAAAGGATGTGTTGACGGTGCTGGACCTGACAACATTCAGGGGATCTCCTTGATAATAAGTTCCAACTAGACCTCAAATTGTTTGGAGTACAAGTCCTAGCAGTGGCTAGTAGTATAATGCCTTGACCGTGGTAGTGCGCAGAGGTAACTAAGATAACTTTGGGTGAGATAAAGTGTGTGACCCTATGGATATTCAAGTGCGATGCATGAAGGTTCTGACACACGGAGGGGAAATGAAAGTGCGCCCCTTAGAAGCCTATAATAATATGCAGCTTGAAAGGAATGCACGAGTAGAATGACATCACAAGCTAAAATGTGAAATAGTCCACAAATTAAAGTGATGGGTTAATCCAACAACCCACATCCAACAAGATTCGTACAATTGCATACAAAGTAGTTCATAAGAAAATGCATAAGTTAAACAACATACATTGCTAAAGAAACCTGAATAGTCCAACTACAATAGAAACATATGCATGAAACTGTGTTGGCTCCGATATTATTATTATAAGTGAAAGTTACATCCATACATACACCATTGACAACCACTAGCACCAATAGTGGAACATTACAGTCAAGAACACTTTCTCCTCCAAAGAAGTATAATCGGTCTACGTTGTGGAGAAGCCAAAGCTCATTACAATACTCCCAAGCCTTTTCTAATCCTAAGCCTAGCCAAAATCTTGGCTCCCAAAATCATGTTCTATGAGTTATGAGGTTCTATTTATAAAAAAGGGTGGGGTGACCCTTGAGATTCCCCTTTGTGACTCTTTGACTACCCTCATGACTCTTCAACTTCTTTCCAAATAACTCATTACATAGCTTGTTGAACTTTCACATTCCACTAATGACACTTGGAATTTCACTTACACGCATTTACAAATAATATTACATTTCCACATATGCCCATGTAAGAGAAAATAGGCTAGAGACAGCATAACAAGGCAAAACACTATGACTCTAAAGTTTGGGGAAAGGCCAACCTGGAAACCTCCACTTGGTGCTTCTCGGTCACATATTGATGCCAAGCTTGGTATTGTGTGATGATGTCCCCAAACTATTTGATGTTGTCTTTCTGATAGTGGACTCTTGCATCCATATCATCTGGGTATATGGTATTGGAACCTGTATCCAACTCATCCTGAAGCATGTACAACATGGTATTGACCATGATAGGACCACTAATGTACTTCTACATGTTATGTGCACTCAACTCCAAGTCATCCATGGTGGCCTCTCACCTTAGCTACTCCATGTATCCATCAATCTCTAGTTGGACTTGGTTCTTGGGTCTAGCCTCGATGAGGGAACCGATTAACGAGATAATGTGTGTTCTCACCATGAAATCCAAAATCTTGTACAACCGTGTGTATGAGGCATCCCTGTTGCTGACGAATGGGGTGAGTTGCTTATAGTTTTGGATCAACATTCAGACCTTTTCTTTCTCTAGCTCTGCCTGTGGCTTCATCTTCTTTGACAAGTGAAGTGGGGCCCCTTTGTACCTCATTGCCCACTCTTGCACATTGGTGATGGAAGCATGTATGTTCCTAAGAGATTGAACAAACTCTTTTTTCTGTTGTTATAAACCATGCACACAAACAACTAATTTATGCACAGTGACAAATCTATCATAGAGCTTATGCATTATAGCCTCAAGTGTTGATACTTCAGTAAGTATCACTTTCCTCATCTCTTCTATTGTGGAAAATTCACTTTTTTGCTGAAGTTGTTCTGCCTCTTGCCTGGAAGCCTGTAGCTTATTTTACATTTTGTTCATTCTTTGCCAACAGGTACTTAACATTTCAACTCATTTCTCCTTCATAACCCAAGGTGGCATCAGCAAGGGCATCTAGATTCTTTTTGATATCTAACACTATCACCCTTTCCTTCATGAATGCAAGTGATGTGTGATCATCTGGAAAGTGCTTCCTCTGCACCTATACAATATTTTTCTGCCACTCGTCAAATGATAGATTGTACACATCCATAACCGAATCATCATCAAGGAGAGCAGCCTCTCCTTACTCGCTTGGGACTAGTTCTGACACTGGAGGTGGTGGAGGCTGAGAGATGACCTTTGGCACTCCCTACATAAGGTCAATGTCTTCATTTTTTGGCTCATGTCCCAACTCCATGTCTGTCACTTCAATCAGTTTGCCCAATCTACTAAGAAATCTCTTGATCCTACATTTGTTCACCCTCTTCTTGAGCTACTCATTGTTCTAACTCCTCAACCTGTATGGGCATTGTTTTCTCTATCATTGTGCCTTGCCTTTATTCTTCCTCTTGTTTCTACTTCTCTTCTCTTTCTCTCCTCCTCAGCTCTTGATCTTCCTTCAACTTCTTCTTTGTCTCCTGCAACTTCAATTTGGCTTCCTGAAGTCTCTACTTTTCTCTCTTCCTTCTCTCTGCTCTCTTTATCCACTGATCCCTCTCTGCCTCCGCTGCCAAAGCTACTTTCTCCGTGATAGTATCTTCTCTAATCTTGGAGCTTTGCTCTGCCTATGGGTTCTTGGCAATCTTCCTCTTTCCCTCGTCCTACATCGTATTTCCACCTATTGTTGCTATTGTTTTTCTTCATGTCCTGTTGTTGTCTGTAGAGAAACTTTCCAAGTTATTGATATATTGATTAGCTCGTGGACTTTGGAAGCATTGTAGTAGTACTTCCAAGGGTCCCCCTCGTACTAGTGAAATGTCTTGTGGATCCATGGAAAGTACACTCTCACATAGTGGTCCTTGCAAATACTGTGAGGATCATACGCATTGAAGTCTTAGGTGACGAACTTGAATCCTAATATCTCCTTAGCTTTGACATCTGCATATGTCAATTTCATAATATCGTACAATCTGATCTGCAAAGGAATAGCAGGCCATGGTGCCTTCTTCTTCCTATGTATTGATGATAGCAACTCTGTGGAGAGGTGATATGAGAACTCTTGCATGACCAACTTGTAAGTGGCATACCTTGGTAGAACATGCAGAGGATTCTCTCTGCCATACACTCTGTAACATGATGAGGCATACCAATCTGCGATGTTCACAATGCAACATGGTGAGGCATACCAATCTACGATGTTCGCTATGCAACATGGTGAGGCATACCAATATATAATGTTCACTACCATATCCATTTCTTCTTGGGACATGCAAGGTGGATCCTACTCAAAGATAAGCTTGTACAATGGGATGATGAAATGGTCAGTTAACTTTGCCATCACTCCTAAATAGTTGTAGTTGAAAACAAACTTGCAATAAACATTGATGGTAGTCTCCATAGATATCCATGTTCATCTCATGCCAAGAAACTATGGTTGGGTGCAAATTACATCAAGTAGGTACACAAACATGTAGAATCTCACTTTCTCATTCTTAGGCGTATTCCAGGTGTTAGTCACATGGATCTTCAACTGATGAGCCAACAAGTCTGACCAGTTGAATGGTTTCCCATCACTCACCAACTAGTCTAGTACAACTACCCAACCTTCAGTAAAGGTTTATGTGTTCTCTTGACAGTATATTCTGTATGCAAAGATGATCAAGAACTGATAAGCCTTCCTGAGAGACTTTATCTTATAAACATGATTGGGTGTCTATCTGAACTTTGACAGCTCTTTCAACTAGCGCTTGATGATGTGTCTAGTGTTAACAAAGCTATGGGTGGCATAGAAAAGTGTTTCCATATGCTTCACCGGCTGAGGTAAATGATACATTTGTTGAAAGTTCTCCTCCATGAAGGTGGCAAGCTCTATACCGCTAGCACTGCTTAATGTCATAGTCTCTAGATCTGTGTGTGAGACAATCTAACTGATAATGTATGCACATGGGAAGATGGGGTACTTACATGAAACCATGTATAATACTGACCATTGGATGCTAAGGTAAACTTGTCGATCCTCTAAGTCTTCCTTGAAGTCCTCTGCAAAAGTATCCTTGATTTGCATCCATGTCAATGTTGTACCCTTCTCAATGAACAGTTGAGATTTTGCATAAACAGGTAGATTAACCGATGTATGCTTAATTGCTTCCCCAACTACTCTCGATGGTTTCCTTTGATGCAGCTCTCTTGGAGGCCATGTTAACTGTAACTGCTAGAGATATGCTCAACAACTAATATACCTGGAGACAAAGACGACACTCATGGCAGGCAAATGTTAGCTTAAAACCAAAAGCAACTTCAAGACAATACCAAGCAATAAAACAAGCTAATGCTAGGATAGACTACACAATTCTAGATCACATAGGTCACTGGATGTCTATTGGAACTGTGCATTGCATAGTCCTAGCAGTTAGTGGGGAGGCTTGTTGACTAGAACTGTGCAATGTGTAGTTCAGTCTTGGGCCAAGGTTGGGAGAGACTGTGCGTTGCATGGTCTCAATGGCCAAGCTAGGAGGTTGGCTCCTAGAAATGCACAGTGCGTAGTTGGAGCCAAGATAAAGTAGCCTCTACGCAATTCCAAAAGCCAAGGAAAAGGCCATGAGCTCCCAGAATGCAAACTACATGCAAGGGAACACAAGCTTCGAGAAAGGGGAGCCTAGATCTGCTCAAGGGGAGTGTGAAATCGAGCAGATCTGAAGGATTATGTGATGTTGGGTGAAAATCTAAATGAGTGAAGATGTATGTAAGTGAAACAAGTGCAGGAATCATTCATCTAAAGGGAAACAAAGCATATGAAGAGAGTCATCGCAACGGTGACTGTTAGTGCAAAAATAGGGTAATGCATTCTATACTTGGGAAAGGAAATGAAAAACTTGAAACAACACTTCTACAAGCTAAAAAATGTTAAAATTCCAATAGTCATTCAACAAAATAGGTGAAACAACACTCTCACAAGCTAAACAAGCAAAAGCGACAAAAAAAGTGGCAAAAGTCTAGAAAAACAAACTTACCCAGAAAAGCGACGATAATCGCACTAAAGGTTCCTTGATCTCCTTGGGAATTCCAAAGCTCCAAGATCAAAGTGAAAATGAGCACTGGCAGCATTGATTAAATAGATTTGATCAATTTAGGGTTTATGAAGTGAAGGCCAAAAATCAAGGAAAAAGCAACACTTGGCGACAATTTCCAAAATAGCTCAAGTGCCTCCTTCAGGCTGCTAGAAATAGATCCTTATTTTCTAGGGATGTTTTTTCTTTTTTTTTCTTTTTTTCTTTTTTAGGAAAAGTTGCCATGCATTTCCTAGAGAGATTACGCAGCTCTGGGAGAACTGGGCAACTACCTAGTTCATGCATTGGGCAGCTTCTGAGCAGAAGGCTCTGCGCAAATTATGGGCTAAGTGGCTCTGGGTGGCCTCTCATTCTCTCTGTAATTTCCCAGTTGAAGGTTGGTTGTCAACTAGCACTGGGAAATTATTGAGCTCAAGGCTTACTATCAGTTTGGACTATGCAATTCCTGAGAACATGGTTGGTTTCCCTCAAGGATTGCGTAGTTCTCTAAGGCAAGCCTAGAACTAGATCAAGATCAAGTCAAGAGATTAGCTTGTGGGTTAGACAGTAGACCAAGTAATAAAACTGTTGAAAATAGTAACAAGAAATGCTAAAAAGAGCACTGCTATAAATAGAAATTCGGGTACTAGTGTTGGACATAGCAACAAGGAATGAAAAATGGTAATGCTAAAAATAACCTTGCTATAAATAGCATTTCGAGATGGATTCCAATTTTAGTTATTCCCTGAACTAAAATTGAGAAGTAAAATTCGAATTTGATCTTAGTAGTTGTTTGTAAAATAATTAATTAATTCATCATGAGTTAATTAGTTGTAGAAAATCAAACATGAAGTCTGTGTGGGGACATGCAACAGTTTCTCCATTGATTGAGGAATTTATCCATTAATTAAAGAGATAAGGATGTTTTTTTTTTTGTGCGCGTCGTTGCTACCTCTACGAACACCCCCCTGCAAACCCTCCTCATAGCCATGGCTCTAGAGGGAGGCTCTAAGCCTCCATCCTCCCTCCCCCCTAAGCTCCTAGCCTTCAAACAGCTGGTGGGCAAATGCAGCAAGCGCCCAATTTCAACCTCCCAACATAAGTTCATCAGGAAGATGGAAACAATCTCGACCGTTGCTCTTCCAGCTGAAGAACCCTATCATGCTACCCTGAATATTGCAGAAAGAGGACTCATTGGTTAGTTCACTGGGTTATGGCCATCACCAAGAGCCATCGAATCATGGGTGCAACGCAACTGGAGGCCGCTGGTCTCAGAAGGAATAAAATGTCATTTCGTCAGTAAGGGTTACTTCATTTTCATTTATTACTGCATTGAAGATAGAAACCTCATATTTAGAAACGAGCCATACTTCATGGGACCCCAGTGCATGTACCTAAACAAATGGACTCCAGACTTTGACCCAGCCCAAGATGTGCCCTCGGCTGTTCCTATCTGGGTGTGCCTCCTGTTAGCCTCCTGCTACAGCAGGTTACTCATATTTCATGATTGACATTTTTACATGCCAAATATGTCATACTTTGCATGCTGCAATGCTCCATATTTGCTGACAGACACCAAAGAAAGAGGCATGAAAGAGTGCTAGTCAAAGTTCATCTGTTGCATTCTTGTTTTGAAGAATTATTCCATTTTTGTAAAGTTTTCATCTAAAGGCAGGTCCAAACAGTTTAATCTTGGTCTCCCTAGGTTTCAATTTTCTGTTGTAGAATATAGAAAATGAATAATCTATCCAAACAGCCTAATCTTGGCAGATTTTAGATAGGTAGAGAATCAAAGGAGCCCAATTGCTTAATCTGGGCCCTTGGAAGAGATATGGGTAGAGTTAGATAGGAGGGCCCATCGCATGTATAAGTTGGCATCTTGGCAATTGGCTGGAAATACAACAAGGAAGCATGACTAATTCCCCTTTCATTTCCCCAAAAAAAATCATTAACTAACATCCCCTCAAGGACCTTGAGATCTACCCAAGTAATCCAGTTTCACTTCATTTCTTACTAAAGCCAAGTTGACAATTGAGTTGACTTAGTGAAAAGAAGCCACATTTCTTGTGTAAAAATTAATTTCTACATAATCCATTCATTTCCTTATGCTTGAGTTTCTAATCCATAAACTTAGCATCCCCACATCCCTTGTCATTTCTCAGAACCCATGTTAACATCTAATTCCATTATATAACTCCCTACAACATGTTTCCCTACCCCTACTCTAAAAGAGACTATATAAAAACCCCAATAAATACTAAATATTCCACCCCTTGGCAATTATAGCCAAATAAACCAAAGTCGGGACAACATTAGGTCCACTTGGGGCCCACTGTTAGTCCCTCCGCGTTCACTCAGGATTTATTTGACTCTTGGCTGGATAAATAACCATATTAACCATTCCCCGCTTTCCATTCCTGGGATTTATCAATATTTGATTGATAAATAGCCGAAACCCGAAATTATTCTAACCTTAACCTAAGGTCTAAACCCACCCGCGGCCGCAAATATTTCATTATTTAAACTGCGCGCAATTGTGCTAAACCCCGCGCACCTTCTCCTCCCGTCCACCGTCGGATCGCCTCCCTCAGATCCAATGGCTATTACGCATATTTGGCGCCCTTTTATGTTGGTGCGTTAGCATCCGATGTCCGACGGTTTTAACGTCGTACACCGGGACAGCTAGCGGCATCCGATTGCATTGGGCCGCCCCTGACAGATACCGCCTCCGTACCAAAGGCGGTCCGATGCAATCCAAAACCGCCTTTTCCACCTGCTTGTTATCAGCCTTGCGTCACCCTGCCACGTCACCTCCACCTCACCCTTTAATACCTGCCCCTTGCTGACATCACCTGCCACCGTACTATACTTTCTGCCATGTCACCAACTAATGTCATCAACCTGCCACGGTGTCCACTGCCACATCATCATCCACGTCAGCTGCCATGTCATTGTCCGTACCCGCTACACGACAAAAAATATTTCATGATGACATCATCTTGGGAAAACGCCAAAAATCCCAAAAAGCGCCAAAATTTTGGATAGTTGAGTTAAAATTCGTGAAAACAACTAGTTTAGTTCATTTCTGTTTTTCACTGTGAAAGCAACGTGCATGCGGTTTTCCGTTATTTCACACTCCCAAGACTTCAGCAGCCAGCCAATCTGCAAATTTGGCACCATACTTCGTCTCAGCAGCTCAAATTCTTCCTGTCAAGTGCCTCTGGCGTCCTCATAATAGGTATTTACCCGATTTTTACCCAAAACCATGTTTTCATGCTTCTCTGCTCAAAATTCTGAATAGAACTCGTTTTTAGTTGTTAAAACTACTCCCACTAGTCACCCATTTCTCTCCACCTATCATTTGAGCTGGTCATTCTCTGCAAACTGACACCCTGAGCCAATTCCTTCGGTGAAAGGGTTATTCCTCCCCTCTGTTTATTCATGGTCGCCCGCGAAATACTGAAATCTCTGTGTTATTCAGCCAAGCTGCCCAACTATATTATTTTTCATTGGTTCTAGCCTTTGTTCCTAAAAGGAAAACCTGAATTTCCTATCCCATCTGCAAACTGGTGCTCCCCAGGCAAAATTCAGTTTCCCTCCTCTCAACATTGTGTCGAGTGCCCACTGAGCCTCTAATTTTGACCCATTCTTGTTAAAGCATCTAGCTGGATTACTTCCACTCTTCAACGTCCCATAAGCTCTATATTGTGAGGTCCATTCAAATAACAAATCATTAGTTGTGCCCGTCGTGCTATTCACAGAGCCTCAATCTCCGCCTCCTGTTCCTATTTCACCTCTATTCCATTCAATCAAGCAATACAAGACATGGAAGCCCCAGTTGCCCTGAATATTGCTCCTCTGAATGCCCCACACATGGACTTAGAGTGGATACCTCTAGCAGACCGATATTTCCAGATTGAGGATATGAGGGGACTTGAATCTCACCTTTTAACTGTTTGCCAATTCAAAAACAGTTACAAAAATAATACTGATCCCCTGGGAATTTGGCAATCCAGTATGCCTATCTACTACCTCCCAGAAGTCAATGTGCTGCCTGATTTTATCCATCTCTGTCATTCTCGCTATGAACCCACTCTGAGAGCAATCATTAGCCCAAATGGGTCAGTGTTGTTCCATATCACTCCTCAATCCATCAATCAAATGTTGAATTATGAGCCTCCCCAGTCCTTGGTTCCTCTCACCCTGAAACATTTGATTGATGGCAGTCTAAGGCTTTCCAAAGTAGAGATACTAAGAGTTAATCAGCTGTTCATGATATCGAAATATCAAAGTGACCATCCTCCACCATATCATCAGGTTTCATTCAATGAAACAGGCAGGCTCATGGTGGATATGATTTCCTATATCTTAGGATGCAAGACAGGGGAGTTTGTAGATGAGACTGTATTCCAGTTATTAGCCATATTTACTCCAGGGCAGCCCCTTGCCATCATATATGACTATGCCACATTCATAGCCAATAAAATGCATGAGAAATTCATGATGATGGACAGGGAAAGAGTCTTCAAATACACCTCTTACATTTATCATCTGCTGCTTTACTATCACCCTGATAGTTTCAAAGTCCCTCTCATGAAATTTGACTCAAGAGGAGAGAGGAGATCTGTAGTCTTTTGGACTTCAGTTTTTCATATGGCCCAACGTTCTCCCTATACATATTGTGAGTTTATTGACCTCTTTATATACCCAGCTACTTGTTTGTTATTGGAGACTCCTCCTCCCAGACTTACTGCCGAAATGCAAAGGATTTTGCATCTTTCCAAAGAATACATCATTGGGGATTGGTACTTTTACCAAAACCATACAGTAATCAGAATTTATGGGAGTGAGTTATCTCCCTATAAGCTGCCAAGGTATGTTCCCATGAGGCTCTTTGCCTTAGAATATTTCATACAGTTCAGTCATGCCGACCTAGTTCACTTCCATGGCAAAAACAAGAAGGCACAGTTGAAAATCAGAACTCAACTAGGTCCCTTTGTTTTCAACAAAAGGGAAGAAGCCAGGAAGGATGCAGACAGGATGTTGAGAGAGGAAATTTTGTTAAAACAAAGCTTCTACTGGTCACCATATGACCCCGAACACTTCATAAGATTTAGGAGAGTCAAAAATAAGCTCTCAGGATATGTGCACCAGCCAATCCCTCACATAGAGCAATTTGCTAATTTACCAGAATGGGTAGAAGATTTTTTAGATGATGAACAAATTTCTGAAAAAGAAAAATTGGAGAAAGACATGAAAGAAGTTGAAAAGAGAATTGACCTAGAATGTGTTGCACAGGTCCCCTCCATACAGCCACAACCAGTGGGGGCAAGTACATCAACTGTTGCCTCACCACAGCCAGCTAAGGGAGCCATATCGTCAGTAGGAAAGGACAAGGAAATAGAGCATCCAGAGGGACAGAGTAGAATGGAGGAGCAGCCTTCTTTGAATCCAAAGAGAGACCAAGAACAAAGTCCCTCAATGCATGCAAAAGCACCTGAAATTCCTGTGCTGCCAACTCCTCAACATTAGGAAAGAGGTAAAAAGAGGGGCCAAGCAGAGAGTACACCTACAGGTACATCAACCGAGCAGCACGGAGAGAAAAGGCAAAGGTTAAACCCCTATGCCGAAGAAGAGATCTCAGAGGAAGCACTTGGAAATTTGAGAGGTGAGGGAACTTTAGGACAGCAGATCCCTCTTGTTTTGGAGACATCGGCCAGCTCCTTCCAGCAGGAGCATGACAGACAACCAGGTGGGGAGGTTTCGTCCTCCAAACAGCAAACGCAAAAGGGCGCATACATTAAAAGGGCTTTTACTGAAATCAAAGCTAGGAACGAACCAATAAGGTTCCAGCTCTATAATCAATTGTTAAGGATGGCCCCAACAAATCAACAAAGGCTGATGGCAGCCTATGACATGGAAGCAGGAAAAATGACTTTAAGTCATTTCAGACCCACCGTGCAGCAACCACAATCAGCTGTAGACTACATAAGAACTAATCTGGAAGTCCTTTCCTAGGACATATACCCAATAGACCAGATTGAGCTGCATAAGCAGACAGGAGAAATGGTGTACTCAGCCCTGGCAGATAAGGCTCTGATGGCTCATAGATTTCAGAACTCCTTGTACAATACCTCTGCCCAGTTAGAGCTAGAAAAGGCCTCATCATTGGCTAAAGATAACAGGATAAAATCCCTTGAGGAAATCATAATAGAGATGGGACATGACCCCAAATACCCCAAGGGAACACAAGCCTTGATCAGGAAGAAAGAGGAGGATCTAGTAGCCCTTAGAAAACAAATGAAATTATTGCCAACTCTACATCCGCAAACTACAGAAGTAGCACAGCAGAAAGAGATGGAGGATGTGTACACCTTGCTTATGAAAATGAATCAGAGAATACTGGACACAGAGAAAGCACTAGAAGAAGCTTTGCAAGGGAAGCAGCCTGAGTTGTCTTCAAGGCCTCATCCATTAATTCCAATGATCTCGGTTCCCCCTCCAGCAGTTACTACAACAGCACCTCCACCAACTTCAACTTCAGCAGCAGCAGCACAAGAGGCCAATTTGGGCATGGAGGCCATGATGAAAGAGATTAGGGCCCTCGAAGTACAAATGATAGAAATGAAGGAAACTAAAGAAAAGCTAGCTAATATTGAAGTTAGCTATGATAAATAAAAAATTACAGTTGCTGAGAAAACCAGGGAAATAAAGGCCCTAGAAAATAAAATAAAGGCCTTGGAGAAAGACCTCACTCTCCATACAACCCTGGCTCAAATCAAAACGATTTTATGGGATAATATTGGCAAAGCTCTTTTTGATCAATGGACAGGGATTCAAACCATTTTTGATCAGATAGACTTGATGACATTAACTCAGTATGAAACTCAAAAGGCCGGGGCATTATTGGCAGACAAGCCTGAGTTAGCTAATAAATTGATTCACTTTCTAAATACTCGTATTGGTGACCAGTTAATAGCACTGAACATTCAAAACAGAACGGAGACTATTTTGAAAGTCAAAAAGGTGCTAACCATGAGGAATTTTGTTCAGACCATAGAAAGAAAGTGCCAAGAAATGCAAACAGAGGTACAGGCCTTCAGACAAAGGATGGCAGGTTTACAGAGCAGAGGTTTACCCAGCCTGGTTACTAGCGCGGGAAAGTTATTAAAGCAGGAGCAGTATGCATATAGACTACATACATATGTACAGAATCAGATCACTGCATCATCAAGCAACACAGAAGAAGCAACTCCTCTCATAGGGCAGAGTTTATATAATAAACTAGAAGATCTATTTTACATTGAACATGAAATCAAACATCTCTTTCTAGTCTGGACGAATTATTATGCATATACAGAAGCTGACGAGACCCTATTGAAATTAAGAAAACATCATTTACCACCAGAATATTGGTGGCAAAGCCTGCTTTAGATTCTAAATTAATTTTGATTCTCTGCATATTTTTGCCTCTACAAGCAAACTTCATTACACATTTTTTCCATCAGGAAATTCAAGCTAGCAACGGATGGAATTGGCGCTGAAAAGCATTTGAAAAAGATAAATAGGTGATAGGTGACAGCACACCCAGAACAGCTCATCAGCATAGCGCTCATCAACCGACTTTCTCAGTCCAAGAGTCAACGACAATCAGGACACCTACAGCGGCTAATTAAACGCATTTACTTTCTCAGTTATTGTTGTGCAATTTTTTCTTCATAATAGTTATTGAGCAGGTCAGAGTAGATGGACACAGTTAAGTCCAGATATTTTCCCAATGAGATATTTTGTAAATAACTCCTATATATACTGCGAGGGCAGATGTATTAAGGTTGGTTGTTTTTTATAAGTTTGGGACGATAGGCTCTGAGGGAGACTCGCACTATATGCCAGAAAATTTTCTATAATCAAAGATTGCTTACAAGCATGGAGAATGAAATGTTGTTGTGTTTAAATGGTTGAAGATTGAATGTGAAATTCTTACGATGTTGCATAACTCAATAAGTACTTCTTATCTCTGTTTTCACTCATGAATTACGCTCTAAAACAGCGGAAAGAAATATTAGCTTAGAATTTGTTTAAATACACTCTATGCTCGATTTCTGCTGTTTCTTCATGTTTTCATCTGTTTTAGGCATAAATATGAATTCCACTTGGCTCATATTTGCCCTAATTCATCATGTATGCCAGTTATCCATGAATTCTTAACTGCTCCTGGATATAGTTCGTTCATTTTCCCTCTGTTGAGTATATTGAGAGATTCTTTATTGCCTCTCATTCCTTAGCTTTCATTTCATCTTTTTAGCCTGAAAATTGTGTTATGTACAGCTACCTTGCTTCATACTTGTCTTGTGACCAAGAAAACGCGCCAGCAGTCTAACTCCTTGACTCCACGCCCAATGGTTTGAAACTTTCTGCTCTATGCCTTGCCTCTCCACTTGAAGATATCTTCCCTCCATTCAAACTTCCATCCAAACTTAAACAAAACCCACTGAACCCAATAGATAGCCTAAAATCTTTATCAACAAAGCTAAAACATTAAGAGAGAGCCCTCTCTGATTGCAGGTGGGCTAGAACCCGCAATCCAAAGATTTGTTTGTGGTTACCTCGGCCGTATCCCTTCAGGAGCTTAGGGACAACATGAGTGATAACATAATGGCGACTCCGCTGGGGACCTTCCTCAAATAATTTCACAAATCAAGTTGGAAAGCTCCATTGGGACAACAATAATATTCCCAACAGAAGAAGTATATAGGTTTCCTGAGAAAAGTGCTCCTCTTTAGAAATTTTCAAATTTATTTCTGATCCTCGATGGTGGACAGAGGTCAGGCTCTTCAAAGTTAAGACATCCACCTGGCGACTCCACTTAAATTTTAATCAATACTCCACTGGAGGAAGCAAACAATTCCAAAACCTAAATAATCCATGTTCCAAAGTGCTAACAATCAAACAGGATGACCAGGTCTGTAGAAAATCTTTCATTCCATGAAGCTTTAGATGGATTCAGGAAAATTTTATCAGAGTTTGAGATTGATGAAGATTTTCTAAGATTGGTATTGTCAAAAAAAAAAGGAAGCCAACATAATCTTTTTCTTGATTTAGTGATTGAAAGATATGAAAATGAAATTGAATTACTGCACTCTCAAATCCAGTCATATAATTTTAGTGATCCTAAAAAAAAATTTCAAGATCTTCCTTCCCCAAGTCATGAGAAAATGGGATTACCATTCGACTTACAGAGTTGGCAAGATTATGACTCCAAGGAAAGAAATGGAGGGATAATGACAGGGTTGGTCATTGAGGATGCAGTGGTTCCATCAAATCAAGAAGGCTTACAGGAAACTATCCCACATGATATGTTCATTGATCCTATAGCGGACTACTTGGAGCTTCTCCTCAACTCAAAATCTTTAACATACTACCTATGTGAGGACCAGATTCATCAGCAGTGGCATTTATATGCCCCTATGCTGGTTATGGGGACAAATGACCACAAAATGCTTTCAGCTTCATTAACAATCAGTCAACCAGTTCAGTTTTCTCTACAGTTGCTTAAATGGCTGCAATGGCTGTTTCATTTCACCTAATCGGCAAAGGAAGCACTGATTAGTATAGGTAGGTAGGATTTCAATTTTCTGTTTGGATAGAAACCTTGCTGCAGTTGAAGCCCGAAGTGAAGGCCCTAAGCTCCTCAAGTCTGTTGTCATGTTCATAAATAAACTAAGCCATCAAAGGGAAGGTTCAAAATACAACAACAATAGAGCATCAAGGCAGTCTGACCTATTGTTCTTGGCTTTTCACAAGGAAAAACCATCCCCAAGTGGACCACTATTAGCCTCCTGCTACAGCAGGTTACTCATATTTCATGATTGACATTTTTACAGGCCAAATATGTCATACTTTGCATGCTGCAATGCTCCATATTTGCTGACGGACACCAAAGAAAGAGGCCATGAAAGAGTGCTAGTCAAAGTTCATCTGTTGCATTCTTGTTTTGAAGAATTATTCCATTTTTGTAAAGTTTTCATCTAAAGGCAGGTCCAAACAGTTTAATCTTGGTCTCCCTAGGTTTCAATTTTCTATTGTAGAATATATAGAATGAATAATCTGTCCAAACAGCCTAATCTTGGCAAATTTTAGATAGGTAGAGAATCAAAGGAGCCCAATTGCTTAATTTGGGCCCTTGGAAGAGATATGGGTAGAGTTAGATAGGAGGGCCCATCACATGTATAAGTTGGCATCTTGGTAGTTGGTTGGCAATACAACAAGGAAGCATGACTAATTCCCCTTTCATTTCCCCAAAAAAAATCATTAACTAACATCCCCTCAAGGACCTTGAGATCTGCCCAAGTAATCTAGTTTCACTTCATTTCTTACTAAAGCCAAGTTGACAATTGAGTTGACTTAGTGAAAAGAAGCCACATTTCTTGTGTAAAAATTAATTTCTACATAATCCATTCATTTCCTTATGCTTGAGTTTCTAATCCATAAACTTAGCATCGCCACATCCCTTGTCATTTCTCAGAACCCATGTTAACATCTAATTCTATTATATAGCTCCCTACACCATGTCTCCCTACCCCTACTCTAAAAGAGACTATATAAAAACCCCAATAAATACTAAATATCCCACCCCTTGGAAATTATAGCCAAATAAACCAAAGTCGGGAAAACATTAGGTCCACTTGGGGCCCACTGTTAGTCCCTCCGCATTCACTCAGGATTTATTTGACTCTTGGTTGGATAAATAACCATATTAACCCTTCCCCGCTTTCCATTCCTGAGATTTATCAATATTTGATTGATAAATAGCCGAAACCCAAAATTATTCTAACCTTAACCTAAGTTCTAAACCCACCCGCGGCTGCAAATATTTCATTATTTAAACCACGCGCACTTGTGCTAAACCCCGTGCACCTTCTCCTCCCGTCCACCGTCGGATCGCCTCCCTCAGATCCAACGGCTATTACGGATATCGGGTGCCCTTTTATGTTGGTGCGTTAGCACCCGATGTTCGACGGTTTTACCGTCGTACACCGGGACAGCTGGCGGCATCCGATTGCATCGGGCCGCCCCTGACAGATACCGCCTCCGTACCAAAGGCGGTCTGATGCAATCCAAAACCACCTTTTCCCCCCACTTTTTATCAGCGCCGCGTCACCTTGCCACGTCGCCTCCACCTCACCCTTTCCTGCCTGCCCCTTGCTGACATCACCTGCCACCGTACTGTACTTTCTGCCATGTCACCAACTAATGTCATCAACCTGCCACGGTGTCCACTGCCACATCATCATCCACGTCATTGTCCGTACCCGCTACACGACAAAAAATATGTCATGATGACGTCATCCTGGGAAAACGCCAAAAATCCCAAAAAGTGCCAAAATTCTGGATAGTTGAGTTAAAAGTCATGAAAACGACTATTTTAGTTCATTTCTATTTTTCACTGTGAAAGCAACGTGCATGCGGTTTTCCATTATTTCACACTCCCAAGACTTCAGCAGCCAGCCAATCTGCAAATTTGGCACCATACTTCGTCTCAGTAGCTCAAATTCTTCCTGTCAAGTGCCTCTGGCGTCCTCATAACAGGTATTTACCCGATTTTTACCCAAAACCCTGTTTTCATGCTTCTCTACTCAAAATTCCTAATAGAACTCGTTTTTAGCTGTTAAAACTACTCCCACCAGTGACCCATTGCTCTGCACCTATCATTTGAGCTAGTCATTCTCTACAAACTGACATCCTGAGCCAATTCCTTTGGTGAAAGGGTTATTCCTCCCCTCTGTTTGTTCATGGTCTCCCGCGAAATACTGAAATCTCTGTGTTATTCAGCCAAGTTGCCCAACTATATTATTTTTCATTGGTTCTAGCCTTTGTTCCTAAAAGGAAAACTTGAATTTCCTATCCCATCTACAAACTGGTGCTCCCCAGGCGAAATTCGGTTTCCTTCCTCTCAGCATTGTGTCGAGTGCCCACTGAGCCTCTAATTTCGACCCATTCTTGTTAAAGCATCTAGATGGAGTACTGCCACTCTTCAGCGTCCCATAAGCTCTATATTGTGAGGTCCATTCAAATAAAAAATTAGTAGTTGTGCCCGTTGTGTTGTTCACAGAGCCTCAATCTCCGCCTCCTGCTCCTATTTCGCCTATATTCCATTCAATCAAGCAATACAAGACATGGAGGCCCCAGTTGCCCTGAATATTGCTCCTCTGAATTCCCCACACATGGACTTAGAGTGGATACCTCTAGCAGACCGAGATTTCCAGATTGAGGATATGAGGGGACTTGAATCTCACCTTTTAACTATTTTCCAATTCAAAAACATTTATAAAAATAATACTGATCCCCTGGGAATTTGGCAATCCAGTATGCCTATCTACTACCTCCCAGAAGTCAATGTGTTTCCTGACTTTATCCATCTCTGTCATTCTCGCTATGAACCCACTCTGAGAGAAATCCTCAGCCCAGATGGGTCAGTGTTGTTCCATATCACTCCTCCATCCATCAATCAAATGCTGAATTATGAGCCTCCCCAGTCCTTGGTTCCTCTCACCCTGAAACATCTTATTGATGGCAGTCTAAGGCTTTCCAAAGCAGAGATACTAAGATTTAATCAGCTGTTCATGATACCGAAATATCAGAGTGACCATCCTCCACCGTATCATCAGGTTTCATTCAATGAAACAGGCAGGTTCATGGTGGATATGATTTCCTATATCTTAGGATGCAAGACAGGGGAGTTTGTAGATGAGACAATATTCCAGTTATTAGCCATATTTACTCCAAGGCAGCCCCCTGCCATCATATATGACTATGCCACATTCATAGCCAATAAAATGCATGAGCAATTCATGATGATGGACAGGGAAAGAGTCTTCAAATACACCTCTTACATTTATCATCTGCTGCTTTACTATCACCCTGATAGTTTCAAAGTCCCTCTCATGAAATTTGACTCAAGAGGAGAGAGGAGATCTGTAGTCTTTTGGACTTCAGTTTTTCATATGGCCCAACGTTCTCCCTATACATATTGTGAGTTTATTGACCTCTTTATATACCCAGCTACTTGTTTGTTATTGGAGACTCCTCCTCCCAGACTTACTGCCGAAATGCAAAGGATTTTGCATCTTTCCAAAGAATACAGCATTGGGGATTGGTACTTTTACCAAAACCATACAGTAATCAGAATTTATGGGAGTGAGTTATCTCCCTATAAGCTGCCAAGGTACGTTCCCATGAGGCTCTTTGCCTTAGAATATTTCAGACAGTTCAGTCATGCCGACCTAGTTCACTTCCATGGAAAAAACAAGAAGGCACAGTTGAAAATCAGAACTCAACTAGGTCCCTTTGTTTTCAACAAAATGGAAGAAGCCTGGAAGGATGCAAACAAGATGTTGAGAGAGGAAATGTTGTTAAAACAAAGCTTCTACTAGTCACCATATGACCCCGAACACTTCATAAGCTTTAGGAGAGTCAAAAATAAGCTCTCAGGGTATGTGCACCAGCCAATCCCTCACATAGAGCAATTTGCTAATTTACCAGAATGGGTAGAAGGTTCTTTAGATGATGAACAAATTTCTGAAGAAGAAAAATTGGAGAAAGACATGAAAGAAGTTGAAAAGAGAATTGACCTGGAATGTGTTGCACAGGTCCCCTCCATACAGCCATAACCAGTGGGGGCAAGTACATCAACTATTGCCTCACCACAGCTAGCTAAGGGAGCCATATCGTCAGCAGGAAAGGACAAGGAAATAGAGCATCCAGAGGGACACAGTACAATGGAGGAGCAACCTTCTCTGAATCCGGAGAGAGACCAAGAACAAAGTCCCTCAATGCATGCAAAAGCACCTAAAATTCCTGTGCTGCCAACTCCTCAACTTGAGGAAAGATGTAAAAAGAGGGACGAAGCAGAGAGTACACCTACAGATACATCAACCGAGCAATAGGGAGAGAAAAGGAAAAGGTTAAACCCCTATGCCGAAGAAGAGATCTCAGAGGAAACACTTGGAAATTTGAGAGGTGAGGGAACTTCAGGACAAAAGATCCCTCCTATTTTGGAGACATCGGCCAGCTCCTTCCAGCAGGGATGTGACAGACAACCAGGTGGGGAGGTTTCGTCCTGCAAAAAGCAAACGCAAAAGGGCACAGACATTAAAAGGGCTTTTACTGAAATCAAAGCTAGGAACGAACCAATAAGGTTCCAGCTCTATAACCAATTGTTAAGGATGGCGCCAACAAATCAACAAAGGCTGATGGCAGCCTATGACATGGAAGCAGGAAAAATGACTTTAATTCATTTCAAACCCACCGTGCAGCAACCACAATCAGCTGCAGACTACATAAAAACTAATCTGGAAGTCCTTTCCTAGGACATACACCCAATAGACCAAATTGAGCTGCATAAGCAGACAGGAGAAATGGTGTACTCAACCCTGGAAGATAAGGCTCTGCTGGCTCATAGATTGCAGAACTCCTTGTACAATACCTCTCCCCAGATAGAGATAGAAAAGGCCTCATCATTGGCTAAAGATAACAGGATAAAATCCCCTGAGGAAATCATAATAGAGATGGGACATGACCCCAAAGACCCTAAGGGAACACAAGCCTTGATCAGGAAGAAAGAGGAGGATCTAGCAGCCCTTAGAAAACAAATGAAATTATTGCCAACTCTACATCCTTAGACTACAGAAGTAGCACAACAGAAAGAGATGGAGGACGTGTACACCTTGCTTATGAAAATTAATCAGAGAATACTGGACACAGAGAAAGCACTAGAAGAAGCTTTGCAAGGGAAGTAGCCTGAGTTGTCTTCAAGGCCCCCTCCATTAATTCCAATGATCTCGGTTCCCCCTCCAGCAGTTACTACAACAACACCTCCACCAACTTCAACTTCAGCAGCAGCTACAACAGCAGCAGCAGCACAAGAGGCCAATTGGGCATGGAGGCCATGATGAAAGAGATTAGGGCCCTCGAAGTACAAATGACAGAAATGAAGGAAACTAAAGAAAAGCTAGCTAAGATTGAAGCTAGCTATGACAAATCAAAAATTACAGTTGCTGAGAAAACCAGGGAAATAAAGGCCCTAGAAAATAAAATAAAGGCCTTGGAGAAAGACCTCACTCTCCATACAACCCTGGCTCAAATCAAAACAATTTTATGGGATAATATTGGCAAAGCTCTTGTTGATCAATGGACAGGGATTCAAACCATTTTTGATCAGATAGACTTGATGACGTTAGCTCAGTATGAACTCAAAAGGCCAGGGCATTATTGGCAGACAAGCCTGAGTTAACTAATAAATTGATTCACTTTCTAAATACTCGTATTGGTGACCAGTTAATAGCACTGAACATTCAGAACAGAACAGAGACTATTGTGAAAGTCAAAAAGGTGCTAACCATGAGGAATTTTGTTCAGACCATAGAAAGAAAGTGCCAAGAAATGCAAACAGAGGTACAGGCCTTTAGACAAAGGATGGCAGATTTACAGAGCAGAGGTTTACCCAGCCTGGTTACTAGCGCGGGAAAGTTATTAAAGCAGGAGTAGTATGCATATAGACTACATACATATGTACAGAATCATATCACTGCATCATCAAGAAACACAGAAGAAGCAAATTCTCTCACAGGGCAGAGTTTATATAATAAACTAGAAGATCTATTTTACATTGAACATGAAATCAAACATCTCTTTCCAGTCTGGCCGAATTATTATGCATATACAGAAGCTGATGAGACCCTATTGAAATTAAGAAAACATCATTTACCACCAGAAGATTGGTGGCAAAGCCTGCTTCAGATTCTAAAGTAATTTTGATTCTTTGCATATTTTTGCCTCTACAAGCAAACTTCATTACACAGTTTTGCCATCAGGAAATTCAAGCTAGCAATGGATGGAATTGGTGCTGAAAAGAATTTGAAAAAGATAAATAGGTGGCAGGTGACAGCACACCCAGAACAGCTCATCAGCATAGCGCTCATCAACCGACTTTATCTGTCCAAGAGTCAACGACAATCAGGACACCTACAACGGCTAATTAAACGCATTTACTTTCTCAGTTATTGTTGTGCAATTTTTTCTTCATAATAGTTATTAAGCATGTCAGAGTAGATGGACACAGTTATGTCTGGATATTTTCCCAATGAGATATTTTGTAAATAACTCCTATATATACTGTGAGGGCAGATGTATTAAGGGTTGGCTTTTTTTTATAAGTTTGGGATGATAGGCTCTGAGGGAGACTCGCACTGTATGCCAGAAAATTTTCTATAATCAAAGATTGCTTACAAGCATGGAGAATGAAATGTTGTTGTGTTTAAATGGTTGAAGATTGAATGTAAAATTATTGCATTGTTGCATAACTCAATAAGTACTTCTTATCCCTGTTTTCACTCATGAATTATGCTCTAAAACAGCGGAAAGAAAGATTAGCTTAGAATTTGTTTAAATACACTCTATGCTCGATTTCTGTTGTTTCTTCATGTTTTCATCTGTTTTAGGCATAAATATGAATTCCACTTGGCTCATATTTGCCCTAATTCATCATGTATGACAGTTATCCATGAATTCTTAACTGCTCCTGGATACAGTTCATTCGTTTTCCCTCTGTTGAGTATATTGAGAGATTCTTTATTGCCTCTCATTCCTTAGCTTTCATTTCATCTTTTTAGCCTGAAAATTGTGTTATGTATAGCTACCTTGCTTCATACTTGTCTTGTGACCAATAAAACACACCAGTAGTCTAACTCCTTGACTCCACGCCCAATGGTTTGAAACTTTCTGCTCTATGCCTTGCCTCTCCACTTGAAGATATCTTCCCTCCATTCAAACTTCCATCCAAACTTAAACAAAACCCACTGAACCCAATAGCTAGCCTAAAATCTTCATCAACAAAGCTAAAACATTAAGAGAGAGCCCTCTCTGATTGCAGGTGGGCTAGAACCTGCAATCCAAAGATTGGTTTGTGGTTACCTCGGTCATATCCCTTCAGGAGCTTAGGGACAACCTGAGTCATAACACCTCCATCATTTACTTGGAGCCCGAAGACTTTAGAAACCATTGGAAACACCATTGGAAAGTACATTGACAGAGCAGACAGGAAGGGGCAATACTCCTATGCTAGAATTTGTGTCGAGGTGGATATGGAAGTTGGGCTTCCAGAAGCTATAAAGTTAACAATGGCGGAATGGTCTCATGTGCAAGAACTGGATTACAAGCAACTTCCTTTCAACTGCAGACATTGCCATGGATACGAGCACATTGCAAGCAGATGTAGAAAGAAAACCGAAGAAGAAATAGAGAAAATGAAAGGAGACCAATGGACAACAGTACAGAAAATGACCTCTCAAAGTAGCACAAAAAAGTGAGAGGGAAAGGGGCACAAGCGGGATCTAGTGTGCCATCCACAAAACTACAACTGGAAGGGGCAGCACCACCTAGAACAGACCTCCCCTCAAATTCCTTCGTAACTCTTAGCACACAGGAAGAAACCCCGATAACGGAAAGTGATGCAGAACAACAAGAAAACCCCTCACTAATAGAGGAAGGAAATGCAGGGTCCTCCCTGGCCCAAAATGACTCCCCAGAAAGAGGCTCTCCATCATCCTCTTATGCAAACATGATAAGAAACAATCCCTTGGAATTGACAGGCTCATTGGAAGAGGAGACAATTGAAAGGCCCTCAAAGCAGGCAGGGAGGAAATCCCTTAAGGAAGCAAGAGAGGAAGAAGCAGAGAGGCAAAAAATGCAAGGAAGTCAGTCCACTCCAGAAATATCCATAAGTTTAAATACCAAAGCATGGCCTCTAAAGGGAGACCACTCTTCCACTACCCCAAATAAATAATGCGTATAGTCTCTTGGAACTGTAGAGTCCTGGGGAACCACATGAAGGATACATCTATTAAAGATCTCATGAAAATAGAAACCCCAGAGATCCTCGTGCTCCAAGAGACAAAAATAGAAGGGGAAGCCCTTCTTGAGTTAAGCAAAACAAACTGGAAGACCAAAGTTGGGATGATCGTAAGTGCAAGGGGAACCTCAGGATGACTTGCCACGGTCTGGATGGAGGAACTATTCCAGCTAGGAATTCCTTCAAGACTCAACATTGGATTCACACCGAACTTCGACATAAAGCAAGTAAGCTCACCCTCGCCCCTGCCCTGGCAAACACTTATAGATTTTGTAGAATGTTATTCTCCCATGAACATTGAAATAGCAGGAAATCTAAACATCATTCTTGACCCAAAACAAAAAATAGGGGGTAACAATAGCAAAGATCCATTGCTGCCCCTTGTGGAGGACATAATTCAACAGTGGGATATTCTTGACCCTAAACCCAAAAAGGGGAGATACTCTTGGACCAACAACAGAACAAGAGCAGCTCACATCTCAGCTAGGCTTTACATATTCCTAGTGTAGAGCATTCTTTTGATGGATAAGAGAATAGTATCAACGAGAATCCTACCAAAGCTCACTTCGGACCATAAACCCATCCTATTACAACTGGACGAGGAAGAAAACCTAGGGCCTATACCGTTTCACTTCATCCCTTTGTGGATAGAGCAGGAAAGGTTTATGGAAGTCGTTGACAAGGCCTGGTCTATCACGGTCACCGAGTCACCCAGTTACGTTTGGGAGAAAAATATAAAAGCAACCAAAGTGGCTCTAAATGAGTCGGTCAAAATTTCTCCCAACACCTTCACCACACACAGAAAATAAATTGTCCAACAATTAGCATATTTCCAGTTGGAGATGGAGGACAAAGACGGAACCACACATGAATTGGAGAAAGAACAAGTAGCCCAAATTGCTATTTTAAGCTCTTTCAGAAAAGAAGAATAATCCTGGAGGCTTAAGTCCAGAAGCCTATGGTTGAAAGCAGGTGACTGAAACACATCCTTCTTCCACAGGCAATTCAAAGCACGCCTCTCCCGAAACCACATCTCAGAAATCACCTCAGCAGATGGGATAGTCACCCAAGGTTTTTCCCAAGTTAAAGAAGCTGCTAAAACTCACTTTCAGCGGTTATAAACAGAGGATGGAACAGGAGACGAGACGATTTCCAATGGTCAACGAGGAGAGTAACTCAAATCTTATGAAGCCCTTCACTGAGGAAGAAATCAGTAATGTAATTTGGGACATGGAGCGTGACAAAGCCCCAGGCCTAGATGGTTTCTCAGCACACTTCTATAGAGCTTGTTGGACAATCATTAAATCTGACCTACTAAGAATGGCAAAGGCTTTTCAGAAAAAGGCTAAAGTGGGAGGCAGCACCAAATCCACCTTTCTCGCCCTAATACCCAAAAAAGTGAATCCGGCTACCTTTGACAGATTTAGACCCATTTCACTATGTAATGTCTCTTACGAATTCTTGCTAAATTGCTCGCAAACATAATTAAACCTCTGTTATCTAAGCTCATTTCTCCCGGTCAAGGAGGGTTCGTAGCAGGAAGACATATTTTAGATAATGTGATACTTATTCAGGAATCCATGCATTCCATTCATCAGAGGAAGGAGCAAGGGATGTTGATCAAGTTGGATATGACCAACGCCTTTGATTAGGTAAAACTTCCATTCCTTTACAAAGTTCTACTTTCCTTTGGATTCAGCCCAGCTTTTCTGAACCTGATCAAGGCCTGCTGACAAACCATGGATCTCCCCGCTGGTTAATGGCCGACCTACCTCTTATTTCCAAGATTCAAGGAGGATAAGGCAAGGATGCCTGCTATCTCCCTTTCTGTACATAATAATGGCAGATACCTTGAGCCAAAAACTGATAGCGGAAAGAAATAAAGGTACTCTCCCGGGCATCTGACCGACAACTGGATTAGAACCAATCAACCATGCCTTGTTCGCAGATGATTTTCTTCTGTTGGGAGGAGCTTTCACTCGAATAGAAAAGGAATTCAATGGGACCCTGCATAGCTTCTGTATCATTTTAGGAGTGCTTATTAATAAAAGAAAAAGTGTAGTGTATAGTTGGAATATAGAGGAGCAAGCCACACTTTGAATCGCTAGAATTTTGGACTTTCTGCGCTATGCATCCTGGGACAAAATTCAATACTTGGGACTGCCTTAAACTCTGGGGGCAAACCGACCCTCACTCTGGACTGAAGCGATCAGCAAGATTAAAAACAAGATAGCTACTTGGGGTGGGCAGTGGCTTAACTATGCTGGCAAGCTAATCCTCATAAAGTTTGTCCTTTTCTCTCTCCCTATCTACCAGGCCTCCTTCCTCCTGGCACCAAAGACAATCACGGACCAGATTTCACAGCTACTCAGAAAATCCCTATGGTAGGGAGGCAAGGGAAATGAGAATAAATTTCACTTAGTAAGTTGGGATAAAGTGAAAAGGCCAAAGCTGGAAGGAGGTCTTCAGATTAGAGACCCTAGCTTAGCCAACATCACCTTAGGTGGAAAAATCCTTTGGCAACTCTACTACAATAAACAACACCCAGTCAGCCAACTCCTCCAGAATAAATACTTCAAAGGAGTCTCATTGAGAAACCTCCAAGTGGATAGAGTTCCCAAAGGCACGTCGCTTTGGAACCTTTGCAAAAAAGGGCTTTCCACCTTCCAAACCCAGCTTTACAGGGTGCTTGGAAACGAGACAAATATTATGATATGGCAACACATAATCATGAACAATTCTCCCCTTGAACACACAATGGAGTTAGCTGATCTCCAGGACTGGCTCTCCCAACATGGATTGCACAGTCTAGCTAAAATTTCTGCTTGGGACAACCAAGGGAACTGTGAAGACTGGGTCTTCCACAACCTACCAGCACATTTACTTCACCAAAAGCACCTTCCCTTGGATAAGCTGAAAGGCTCGGCACCAGTTAACCTACATACATCGGATCTCTAGAGATGGGGAAGACAGGGTTCTACACCCCTGCACTTGGCTTTGTAGCCTTACAGCCCACACAAAATCAAGTTCTCAACCCTTCCATCTGGCAGCGCACACGGGACACATACGGTATACCCAAGGTGAATTTTTTCACTTGGTTACTTATCCACATGAAAGTGCTGAAAGGTGAAAATCTTTCCCACAGAGGCATTATAGGGCCACACTGGTGCATTTTTTGTAGATTGGCATCTGAAAATGTAGATAACCTCTTTGTAAGTTGCGCCTTTGCACAATCAGTATGGGCTCTCATCCTTCATGGTCTCAATGCACCCGCCCCTCTCCAGTGCACAGTCATGGAACTTTTCTCCACCTAGACTACTAGGTACCCTAGGGCTCTTAGTGCACATTCTCTGTGGAATCGGATCTGGCGCTCCATTCCCAAGTTCATTTGCTGGAACTCTGCCTTGCCCAAAAAAATGGGATATTCAACAATTTATCATCCTCTCCCATGTCTGTGGTAGCCAGAGCTAAGGCGTCCTTGATAGAATCTCTAGGGAACTACCCTAGCAAGTTAGATGATACCCTCATAACTGAAGAATGAAGATGGCTGGTTACCCTTCTCACTCGAGTCAGCAATGAAGTACCTACTCAGCCCACATTCAATCCTACTTGGCGCATCAGAACACCAAATGCAGAGTTCCAAACCTGGTGGAGGAAGTAGGGAAAGGTTACAGTTTTCTTCGATGGCACCTCCAAAGGCAATCCAGGGATCTCTGGTGTAGGTGGAGTGGTCTACTCTCAGGACAGCTCCCGTATAGATAGTTATAGTTGGGGTCTAGGACAAAGCACAAATAATCAGGCTGAAATTCTCAGGCTGTTTAGAGAATCTTCAGCGAAAATCACATAAGTATTCTTTTGTTGACGCGTTTCGAACCAACCAGTGTGGTTCATCGTCAGGACAAGTTGAAGATCAAATCCAGCTTAGCTTGTTTAAATAGTATGTGCAGAGACTCCAACGGCTATATTGCCAACAACTATTTTTGACCTAATGACCCAAGTCAAACCAATAATATTCATGATATATTTTTATTTATTTATTCTAAGAAATAGTTAAATTCAGTAATTTATATAATAAATTAATTCATTTGTTATTTGTACTAGTATATATATATATATATATATATATATAATATATATATAATATTATATATTATATATATATATATATATATATATATATATATATATATATATATTCAAAAACCTAACTGATTCATTATTAAATTAATATCCTTGGTATATCATATATTTATTAACTTATCATTTATACCTAATGGCCTTCTTAAAGGCTGCCAGATTGCTCAGGAGAATGGCCATACAGCTCTTTAGGTCTTCGGGGACTCAGAGCTCTTGATAAAGACAATAAACGCAGAAGAGCACTTAAGCAATCCAGCTCTCAACAACACTCTCCAGAGGTTGTGGGGCTTGTTGGGTTTCTTTACCTCCTCCTCCTTCTTTCACATCCTCCGCACCTCAAATAAGGAGGCAGATACCAAAGCCAATGAGGGATGTTGTTTGACTCAGGGGTTTCTCAAAAAAAACTTAGATGAGCCCATGTGGACCGCCATCCCATAACATAGTAGCAATGCACCAAGCAAAATATGCCCCAAGCAACCATTGGATCTCAGTGATTAACAGTCTAGATCCAACAACAGATGAACCTAATAGAACTATCGGAACTGTTCAATGGAGCAGATCAAAGGTCATCACTTGTGAAAGAGCGCAGAAGTTAACGCAGCAAAAAAGGAAGTTTTCTTTCCTCGAGTGGTTTTTCGGGTGGAATTAGAAATGGTAAGTGGTATCGTGAGCTTAGCTCCGATTTCACTAAGTGGAGGACACGTAGCAGCGATAGAGGGTGGGGAAACCGCTTTATTGGGCGGTTAACCCACATGTGTGTTATCAACCTGAAACATATGAGAACCGTCGGATCTAATCTAAGTAGATCAACGACGGAGATTCACCATGCAAGTTGGTTGATCATGGATCGGGGTTTGGTAGAGTCAAGAGCTTTTGTGATGGGCCGATGGGTGTGGACCCGATGTGGTTATGTGCGCAAGCCTAAAAAGTTTGAATTCCAAAACATACGAGAACCGTCAGATCTAACCAAAGTAGATCAACGGCGGAGGTTCAATATGCAAGTTGGTCGATCGGGATCAGGGTTCAGTAGAGCCATGAGCCTTTGCGAAGGGCTGATGGGTGTGGACCCGACGTGGTTATGTGTGTAAGCATAAAAAGTTTGAAGTCCAACAGCTCACTCGCATATTGATCACGAAGGAAGAGTGTTGTAAAGAGAGTCGTGAATGTGCCGATTCCCGATAGCGATAAAGGTGGAACCTTGAAATGTGTGCTAAGATCATAATAAGGCAAAAAGGATTGTTTTGTGGATATTCTATTCATAATGGTTTATAAGGATTCATCGTTGACTGAAGGATTTATGTGTTATTTATATACATCCAATATTAAAAGCTCGATAAGTTTTTAGGGGCCTTAACTTTCGGGGGCCAACCACATCACTAA
Organism: Pinus taeda; assembly: GCA_000404065.3. Taxonomy (NCBI): domain Eukaryota; kingdom Viridiplantae; phylum Streptophyta; class Pinopsida; order Pinales; family Pinaceae; genus Pinus; species Pinus taeda. The sequence continues at coordinate 184,938 of APFE030369289.1, forward strand.
AAGACTTGGTATTTGTCCCAATTTCACCTACAACTCTCCTCCGATGCGATTTCTTGGGGCCACCAATCGCTCCCTTTTGTGTCTTAAGATGCCTCTTTGTAATATTTAATTGTCGATGCGATGTACCTTGAAGTCTCAAAACTTTGAAGTAAAATGATAGGAGTAGAAAGGTACAATGAACTTAAGTCTCCATGTAATGTCAGTTGATTAGGCTACGGCCCAACGTTGATCTATAAATATATTAACCATTCTAGTTTAAAAAAAAAGAGATAAGGATGAGTTGAAATATTGAGTTGTAATTAGTTGGCTCAGTTAACTAAGTTAAGTCCAGATAGATTAATTCAAATAGTTTGTTGAATTAATTGTGAGTTCAGTTAGTTAATTCTTGCATGCATGTAACTGTTGCACTTTGGATAACTGAATATTCTCTCATAAATAACTCATGCATGTCAATTCAGAGAAAGACCCAGTTGAGATTAAAGACAGGGACATTGTACTATCAGTTGGAAGAATTTTCCTATAAAGGAAACTCATCCATGCAGAAGGAATTATCTCCTTTAGGTTTGTGCAATTATTTCTAAGCCAAGTGAGCAGTGTGAGGTGGGAATTCACATAAGTGGAAGCACTGGACCCCAGGAAAAACTACGCAAGGAAATAGGAGTCTTGGAGGGTAGAGGAGAAGGTTGTGAGAGCCTTTGACTATCTATCAGTTGTATTGTTTGATTGCAAAGAGAGAAGGATAGCTTAAGAGTTGATTATTTTTGTAACTTGAACATATTGACACTTGTATGATAATACATAGATTGGGGTTTTAGGCTGAGACTTTCCCTGGGTTATTTCTTCTGTGTTATGTGTGATTGATTTCTCATTCTCAATTACATGTGTTCTCATTGATCTTGCTCATATTCGATTAAACTTCTGCAAAGTTTGTTGTAGAAGTAGATCTTGTGTTTTGCTTTAGTATATTGCATAATATGTTGATCTATAGTGGGAACTTCTACATGGTATCAGAGTAAAGGTGATCAAGGAAAAGAACATATACAAGAAGGGAGAAGTTCGAAGTTTGAGGTTCATGAATATAGAAATCGAGTTCTTATCACATCTTAATTTCACCAATGGCATTCAATGGTTTAGACTTGAGTATGCCCTTGATGGAAGCTCGAATTATATAGCTTGGAAGGATTGCATGGAAGTAGTATCAGAGGATAATGGTCTAAAGGACTTCATTGATCAAGAAGTCCCCAAACCGACTAATGCTACAGAATTGGCGGAATGGAAGAAATGTGTGGCTAGAGCAAGGAGAATCCTCTTGGAGGGAGTTCGAGACCACATTGTCTCCAGCCTCCATGGGAATGAGACACTATTTTCAATGTGGAAAACGTTAAAAGATCTATATCAACACAGCAACAATCAAAGGAAGCTGGCGCTGAAAGAAAAGCTTCAGAAAATCAAGTGTGAAAAGGGCAACACGATCTCTACATATTTGAACAAGCTCACCACCTCCAGGAATGAGCTTGGAAGTGTAGGGATCATGACTGCTGATGATGAGATGGTGAGTCTTGCACTTCTCGATCTTCCTAAGAGCTGGCATAACTACCAAGACTAGGTTAATGGAAGAGAAAAATTGCCAGATTCGGAACAACTTTGGTCAGATCTAATGCAGGAGGAGATAAGAAGAAGTGCCAAAGATGGATCTTCATCATCTAAGGAGGATGAAGAAAATTGTGCCTTAGCGAGTAAGGCAAAGAAATGGAAGGAGAAGGATTCTCATCCCAAATCGAGTTCTTCCTATGGTGGGAAGAAGTTTGACAAATCAAAAGTGTGATGCTTTCATTGTCATAAAGTGGGCCATTATGATACGAATTGTCCACAGAAGAAATCCAAGAATGGTTCCTCGAAGGGATCTGATGGGCATTGACCTCACAGTTTGAGTTGTATTTCTCTCTCTTCGCATACATGGTTTCATCCATGGTGGGATGTGGTTGGTTTCTTAACAGTGGAGCTTCTTTCCACATGACCAGTGACAAGAGTTTGTTCAGTTCCTTGGAGGAGAAATATCTCCAGATACTCATAGTGATGGGTAATGATGAAAAGTATAGTGTCTCAGGTGTAGGCATGGTTGTTTTTCAGAGGGAGCATGGAGCTCGCATTACCTTGACCGATTTCAAGTATGTAGCATGACTGAGGAGAAATTTGGTGTCGATCATTATGTTGGAAGATAAAGGCTATGATGTAGTCTTCAGTAAGGGAAAGGTTTTCCTTCGACACATCACCACTAGACAAGTGAAGCAGATCGGTTCACGAGTCAAGAACCTGTATTCTCTTAAGGTTCAAGATGCATGAAAAGCCTTGAGGAGCAAGGAAACTGATGCAGACTTGATGGTTGAGAAGGAGAGTACATTACCTCTCAACATGAAGCCACAGGAGAAGTCTCAGACGATTGTGGAGGAGCCACGATTGGTGAAGCAGCTTCAGGAGGTTGTGGAGCAACCACAACTGGGGAAGCTGAGAAGAGACGGAGTGGGGAATCACTCATGCAGAGACCTCTAGTAAGTGGAAATTTTGAGCCAAGTGGGTAGAGGGATCACATGCATCCATACCTCCAGGTAGGAGGAGGTGGGGTGATGTGGAGCGATAGTCCCAAGAAGGCTGGAATAGGGGAAGGATCATTGAGGTACCCAACCTTTTTTATTAAACCTTGCTACGGGAGCCCTGAATGAGGAGTAGCAGGACTATCTGAGTGGGTAGAGACGAATGTGGATGCAACGGCAGAGAAAGCTACAGTGCAGGAATCCCAAGATAGCGCAGAGCTACCAGACTACAACAATGTGAGAGGCACAGGAGTGTTACACCATTGTAGGATGGCACAAAGAGGTGTGCAATGGTGCGAGATGAATGAAGTGTTGCAGCAACTCATAGGTTAGGGAGGGAGCACTTGTCAGCGGAATATGGAGCTTCATCATCAGAGGATGTTTCTATCCCAACAGGAAGGTCATTTGGGAGTTTTTTTTGTTTCTAGAGTTGCTGGAGCAACATCACTTGGGAGAAGTGTTGTATGCAGAACATTCCAAAGGTTCAGGATTGGGTTCGAGTTGAATGCCTTTCTTGTTGAGAGGGAGTGTTGAAAATAGCAACAAAAAATGCTAAAAATAGAAGTGCTAAAATAGCACTGCTATAAATAGCATTTCGGGTACTAGTGTTGGACATAGCAGCAAGGAATGAAAAAAGGAAGTGCTAAAAATAGCCTTGCTATAAATAGCATTTTGGGATGGATTCTAATTTTAGTTGGTCCCTGAACTAAAATTGAGAAGTAAAATTCGAATTTGATCTTAGCAGTTGTTTGTAAAATAATTAATTAATTCATCTACCTTGAGTTAATTAGTTGTAGAAAATCAAAAACGAAGTCTATGTGGGGACATGCAACAGTTTCTCCATTGATTGAGGAATTTATCCATCAGTTAAAGAGATAAGGATGAGTTGTAATATTGAGTTGTAATTAGTTGGCTCAGTTAATTGAGTCAAGTCCAGTTAGATTAATTCAATCAGTTTGTTGAATTAATTGTGAGTTCAGTTAGTTAATGCTTGCATGCATGTAATTGTTGCACTTCAAATAACTAAATATTCTCTCATAAATAACTCATGCATGTCAGTTTAGAAAAAGACCCAGTTGAGATTAAAGAGAGGGACATTGTAATATCAATTAGAGGAATTTTCTTATAAAGGAAACTCATCCATGTAGAAGGAATTATCTCCTTCAAGTTTGTGTAGTTATTTCTGAGCCAGGTGAGCAGTGTGAGGTGGGAATTCACACAAGTGGAAGCACTGGACCCCAGGAAAAGCTACAGAAGGAAATAGGAGGCTTGGAGGGTAGAGGAGAAGATTGTGAGAGCCGTTGATTGTCTATGAGCTATATTTTTTGATTGCAGAGAGAGCATGATAGCTTGAGAGCTAATTTTTTTTGTAACTTGAACATATTTCCACTTGTATGATAATACAGAGATTGGGGTTTTAGGCTGAGGCTTTCCCCAGGTTATTTCTTTTGTGTTATGTGTGATTGATTTCTCATTCTTAGTTATATGTGTTCTTATCGATCTTGCTCATATTCGATTAAGCTTCCACAAATTTTGTTGTAGAAGTAGATCTTGTGTTTTTCTTTAGTATATTGTATAATTTGTTGATCTACAGTGGGAATTTCTACAAAAACACAAGCCAAGATAAAAATGATGAGGCTTAATCAAATCACAAGTACCTAGATCAGTGCAAGATGAGCTACTATGATTTAGAGGGAGGCTCCAAAACAAAGCATAGGAAAATTTTTAGAGGGTGGTTATAGCCGCTATAACATTGGCAAGACACTGGTAGAACTCCAGCTCTCTGTATGGACCTTGTCTCATGCAAAATGAGTCTAACTCTTCCGAAAGTATTGTTCAGTTCTTCGATTATCATAGGTTCTTCACTAGCTTGAGTTAAACATGTAGTCCCTACCATTCTCTTTATCGGCAACACACATACCAAGCCAAGTCAAATTGATTTGTTTTGATTGGGGATGAGGGCTATATAAATTCACAAGTAATATATATTGTCATAGTTTTATTTTCATCTCTGGTGTTTTTCTGTTACAACTAGGCCTGGACATTACCCCAGCAGAGTCACTTCAAGAACACAAGCATTGTTCTACTGCCAGTGAGCCTGGACAATACCCTGGCGAAGTTACTTGCTTCACCTCTCTGCGCAGGAATCCTTTCTCTTCTTTTGCCTTTTTTTTCATTTTCAAACAATTGTGCATAGACACTTATTTATTTCATGAGGCAAAAGACGGATCCTGACTTATTGAGAGCAGAAGAGGTTTCCCCTTAAGAGAAGGATATTTAGATATAAATTTGACATACTTGTTAAGGTTTCCCCCTCTCCTTACTCTACTTGACTAAGTTGACAAGGGTTAACCAAATATAAAAAACCGATTAGAGTAGGAGGTTCTAGTTAAGAGTGCAAGCATAGTGATTCCACCATGACTCTCTCTAAGAGAAACATATTTTCCATCAAGGTATTGTTAACTAGAAGAAATTAAAGATTCACATAAAGAGAGGGAATAGACATATAACCAAGTGTTGATAGCTATACAAGTTCCTCTTGGATTTCACCCTGCTTGTCTAAGAATCCAAACACGGTTTCATGCATAACTAACCTACGAGTGCAAAATAAAAAAAAAAACAAAGGAAAGAAGCAAGACAAAGCAAAACAAAGTAAGAAAATCTGGAAACAAAACAAGAAAAGAAACTACTCCTACTCCTAACCTAAGTAGAGCATGGGCCAACTCACGTAAAGTGATATTTCCAATGTAGCCACCAGTGCATTGGTTGGCCCATATAAGCGACAACATGATTAACAAGAAAGATACGCAAGCAAACCAACCAAGAAAAATACATCAATGTAAAGAAAATCTTTCGAAGCTTGAGTGCATCCACAGAAAAGTAAAGACGGAAAGCACATGAAAGGTACTCTGTGGACGTATGATGGTGTCCTGTCACAATACTATGGAAGACTAGCATGTACACACCTTCGAATTTGAAATACAATCAAACATAAGGAAAGAATAAAACTTATGTTTTGCAACGGTGCTTGCTACATATGACTCCTCCAATGCATGAGCAATAGGATCATGTGATTCTGATGGAGGATGCGAAAACTGTGAAATATATTGATTTTTAGTGTAAACAACAAAGTGATAAGAATCCTGGGGAGATTTAACAACTTTCTAATCAAAAGTGGAACTAACCTCAAGGCTACAAGAACCTGATATAACCATCAACTCAGGTTGAACTGCCTAGACATCTTGAGGAGTTTCCACTTCTTCAAAAGATGGATCATCAAAGACTGGTGGCTTAGAAAGATCAACAGTAGACAAATCAGAATCATGATCAAAATAGTGAATGAAAAGATCACAACAACCACGATCAAAAAAATCAAGATGATGGACAATGGCATCCTCATGATTTGATGAATCAAAAGGAGGGGAAGATGAAAAATGAGAAATTTCACCCTCTGTGTTTTTGGAAAGGTAAGATGAGAGATTAGGTGGATCAAGGAAGACATATTTATCCTCACTGTAATAAAATGAGAGACTAACATCCCATGTGTTCTGTGAATGATCAGAAGTAGAAAAATATGGAAATGAATTTTCACAAGATGGAACACAAATGGTAAAACCATGGAAGATGTCAAGATAAAGTGCACGAGTTGTAGACAGAAGGAGGCCATACTTCACCATAGATTCTTGTTCAGACTCCCACACATACTCATCAAAAATGATAGCATAGGTTGGTTGTTTAACACCAACTCCATCCAAAACTTGATCCTCATGAACATCACATGTGGAATCTGGAACAGATAAATACATCGCACCAAAATCCATGGGATCAAAGGAACCAAAGGAAGGAGGATGAGGATATAAGACCACATGACAACCATCGGAGTTATAGTCAAAATCTACACAGAAATCCTGAGCATGTGGGGTAGGAGATGTTGACAGATCAACAGATGGATTCTCAACTTCTCCCACCTCAACCTGTGGAGCTAGAGTTGTTTGATGAGAAGGGGATGGAGGGTCACTTGGGACAACAACCTTGTCCCTATAAGATTTAGAAGCTCTACCATCAAGGTACATTGGGAGAGGTTCGAAAGATTCTAACTCATGTGGATTCTTAGAAATGTGAAAAGGATATTGAAATATTTCCTCCAAAAATTTCCAGTCAACTTCATCTTCAGGAAATTCATAACAGTAATGAAGAAAATAACCATGAAATTGGTCAAGAGATTTGTCAGGTGATTTTCACAACTTTAAAACATATATATATTAAGTGATTTACAATCATAAAGAACAAAATCACGACATAATTCTCTGAACATGTGATCAAAATAATGTATAGAGGTTGCGGGCAATGTGAGACACCATTGCTTTACGCGCCCTTCAAACATGAAAGAGAAGAACCCATAGGAAATGTCATCTAAGGGGACATCATGCCTATCACAAAAGCCATCGAAGGAAACTATGTGCCTAAACAAGGGTGTTCTGTTATCACCATTGAACTTATATTTGGAAAAGTCATCTATATTTCTCGTTGGCACTCTAAAATCAACAGCGTGAGATAAACATGTCAGGGTTATGATTTCAACAAAAGTCATGAAATATGTGCAAAAATTCAAAACAAACTTCAAGGGATCATCTTTTAATTTTTCCGTCCTTCTAGTGCCAAAAATGTTGATAGTGTTGGGCCCGCCAACATTCAAGGGATCTCCCCAATAAGAATTCCCAACTAGACCTCAAACCATTTGGAGTAGGAGTCGCAGCAGTGGGTGGTAGTGTAATTCCTTGACCACGATAGTGCACAGACTAAGTAAGTTAACTTTGGGTGAGAGCGAGTGTGTGACCCTGCGGAGAGTCAAGGGTGATGCATGAAGGTTCTGACACATTAAGGGGAAAATGAAGTGTGCCAGTTAGAAGCCTGTAATTGTACGCAACTTGAAAGAAACACATGAGTAGAATGAAATCACAAGCTAAAATGTAGAATAGTCCACAAATTAAAGTGATGGGTTAATCCAAAAACATGCATCCCACTAGATCCGTACAATTGCATACAAAGTAGTTCATAAATAAATGTGTAAGTTAAACAACATACATTGCTAAAGAAATCAGAATAGTCCAACTACAATAAAAACATATGCATGAAAGCGTGTTGGCTCTGGTATTGTTATTATAAGTGAAAGTTCCATCCATACATACACCATTGACGACCACTAGCCCCAATAGTGGAACATTACAGTCAAGAACACTTGCTCCTCCAAAGAAGTATACTTGCTCTACATTGTGGAAAAGCTAAGGCTCGTTGTAATACTCCTAAGTCTTTTCTACACCTAAGCCTAACCAAAAGCTTGGCTCCAAAAATCCCATTCTATAAGTTATGAGGTTCTATTTATAACAAAGGGCGGGGCGACCCTTGATATTCCCCTTTGTGACTCTTTGACTACCCTCATGGCTCTTCAACTTCTTTACAAATAACTCACATAACATGATGACCTTTCACATTCCACTAATGACACTTGGAATTTCACTTACAACATATTTACAAATATTACATTTTTCACATGTACCCATGTAAGACAAAATAGGCTAGAGAGAGCCTAACAAGAAAAAACACTATGACTTCGAAGTTTGGGGAAAGACCAACTTGACAACCTCCACTTGGTTCTTCTTGGTCACATATTGATGCCAAGCTTGGTATTGTGTGATGATGTCCCCAGACTACTTGATGGTGTCTTTCTGATAGTGGACTCTTGCCTACATAGCATCCAGGTATATGGTCTTGGAACCTATATACCTGAAGAATGTGTAGCATGGTGTTGACCATGACAGGACCACCAATGTACTTATACATGTTATGTGTGCTCAACTCCAAGTTATCCCTAGTGGTCTCTCACCTTAGCTACTTCATGTACCCATAGATCTCCAGCTAGACTTGATTATTGGGTCTAGCCTCGATGAGGGAACCGATTGATGGGATCATGTGCGTTCTCACCATGGCATCCAAACTCTTGTACAACCATGCATATGAGGCATATATGATGTTAATGAATGGGGTGATTTGCTCATAGTTTTGGATCAACATCCGAAGATTTTCTTTCTCTAGCTCTTCCTTTGGCTTCATCTTCTTTGGCAAGTGAAGCATGGCCCCTTTGCACTGAATTTTCCACTCTTTCACATGACAAACTCTTTCCTCTGTTGTTTTAAGCCATGCACACGGACAACTTCTTTATGCACGGTGACAAATCTATCATAGAGCTTCTGCATGGTAGTCTCAAGTGTTGATATTTCAACAAGTATCGCTTTCCTCATCTCTTCCATTGCGGAAACTACACTCTTTTTTTGAAGTTATTCTTCCTCTTTCCTGGCAGCCTGCAGATTCATTACCATTTTTTCATTCTCGGCCAATAGGAACTTAAAATTTGAGCTTATTTCTCATGCATAGGCCAAGGTGGCATCGGTAAGGACATTTGGATGCTTTCTAATATCTGATACTATCACCCTTTCCTTCATGAATGTAGGTGACGCGTGATCATCCAGAAAGTGATTCTCCATGCCTATACAATCTTATTATATAACTCCTCAAATGATAGATTGTACACATCCATAACCGAATCATCATCAAGGAGAGAAACCTCTTCTTTCTCGCTTGAGACTAGCTCTAACACTGGAAGTGGTAGATGCTGAGAGATTACCTCTGCCACTCACAGCATAAGGTCAATGTCTTCATTATGTGGTTCATGTACCAACTCCATGTATGTCACTTCAATTAGTTTCTCAATCTACTGAGTAATCTCTTGCTCCTACATCTATTCACCCTCTTCTCTAGTTTCTGGTTGTTCCAACTCCTCAACCTGTATGGGCATTGTTTTCTCTATCATCGTGCCTTTCCTTTCTTCTTCCTCCTATTTCTGCTTCTCTTCTCTTTCTCTCCTCCTCAGCTCTTGCTCTTCCTTCTACTCCTTCTCTATCTCTTGCAGCTTCAGTTATGCTTCCTGCAACCTCTTCTTTTCTCTCTTCCTTCGCTCTACTCTCTTTATTCGTTGCTCCATATTTTCCTCCATTCCGAAAGTTGCTTTCTCTATGATAGGATATGCTCTCATCTTGCATATTTTCTTTGCCTCTAGGTTCTCAGCCATCTTCATCTTGCCCTTGTCCTGCACTGGATTGCTTCCTATTATCATTATTGTTGTTTCTTCTTGTCATGTTGTTATTTGTAGAGCATATTTCCAAGTTTTTGTTATATTGACTGGCTCATAGAATTTGGAGGCATTGTAGCAATACCTCCAAATGTCCTCCTCGTGCCAATGAAATGTGTCATGGATCCATGGAAAGTAAACTCTCACACAGTGGTCCTTTCAAATATTGTGATGATCATACAGATTGAAGTCTTAGGTCCTGAAATTGAATCCTAATATTTCTTTAGCTTCTGCATTTTCATCCTTCAAGCTCTCAATCTCATACAATTTGATTTGCATAAGACGAGTGGGCCATGGTGCCTTCTTCTTCCTATGCAATGCTACTAACAACCCTATGGAGAGGTGATATGAGACCTCTTGCATGACCAACTTGCTAGTGACATACCTTGGTTGAACATGCATAGGCTTCTCTCTACCATACACTGTGATGAAGGTGCCACCTGGTGAGGCATACCAATCTGTGATGTTCACTATCGCCTCCACTGATTCTTGGGACATGCAAGGTGGATCCTGCTCAAAGATAAGTTTGTACAATGAGATGACGAAATGTTCAATTAGATTTTTCATCACTCCTTGATAGCTGTAGTTGGAAAGAAACTTTTTGATGATAGTCTCCTTAGGTTTCCAAGTCCAACTCATGCCAAGAAATTGTTGTTGGACACAGATTGCATCAAGCAGGTATGCGGAGATGTAGAATCTCGCTTACTCATTCTTAGGTGGATTTTGGGCATTAGTCACATGGATCTTTAACTAATAAGCCAACAAGGCCAACCAGTTGAATGGCTTCCCATCACTCACCAACTGGTTTAGTACAACTACCCAACCTTTAGGAAAGGTTTATGTGTTCTCTTAACTGTATATTTTGCATGCAAAGATGACCAAGAACTGATAAGCCTTCCTGAGAGACTTTGTCTTGTAAACATGATTGAGTGTCTTTTGAGGGCTCTTTCACCCAGTGCTTTATGTTATCTCTAGTGTTCACAAAGCTATGGGTGGCATAGAAAAGTGTGTCCATGTACTTCACTAGCTGAGGTAAATGATAAATATGTTGAAAGTTCTCTGCCCTGAAGGTGGCAAGCTCTATCCCACTTGCATTGATCAATGTCATAGTCTCTGGATCTGTGTCTGTGACAATCCAACTAATAATGTCTGCACATGGGAAGACGGGGTACTTGCATGCAACCTTGTATAATCCTAACGATGGATGCCAAGGTAAACTTGTCGATCCCATAAGTCTTCCTTGAAGTCCTCTACAAAATTATCCTTGATTTGATGCAATGTCAATGTTGTACCCTTCTCAATGAACAGTTGAGTGTCTGTATAAAATGGTATATTAATTGACGTCTGCTCAACTGCTTCCCTAGTAAATCTCTTGACGATTTCCTTTGATGTAGCTCTCTTGGAGGCCATGTTAACTATAAATTCTAGATGGATTCTCAACAACTGATGTACCTAGAGACAGAGAGGACACTCATGGAAGGAAAATGTTAGCTTAAAACCAAAAGCAACTTCAAGACAAGATCAAGCAACAAACCGACCTAATGTTGGGATAGAATGTGCAATTTGGGATCACAAAGGTCACTGGCTGCCTACTGGAACTGAGCATTGTGCATTCCCAACAGTTAGTGGGGAGGCTTGCTGACTGGAACCATGCAATGTGCAACGCAGTCTTGGGCCATGGCCAGGAGAGATTGCACATTGCGCAGTCTCACTGGCCAACTCCTGAAACTACACAGTGCGTAGTTGGAGCAAGGCAAGGGTAGCCTTTGCGTAGTTTCAAAAGCCAAGGAAGAGGCCTTGAGCTCCCACAATGCGCAGTACATTTAAGGGAACACAAGATCCGGGCAAGGGGAGCCCAGATCTACTCAAGGGGAGTGTGAAATCGAGCAGATCTGAAGGATGATGTGATGCTCAGTGTAGATCTAATTGACTGAAGATGCATGTAATTGAAACAAGTGCAGGAATCAATAAAACTAAAGGGAAATGAAGCATGTGAAGAGAGTTTCCACAACGTCGACCGTTAGTGAAAAAAACAAGGTAATGCATGCAACACTTGGGAAAGGCAATGAAAAACTTGAAACAACACTTCTACAAGCTAAAACAATTGAAAATGCCAACATTTATTCAAAAAAACAAGTGAAACAACACTCTCACAAGCTAAAAAAGAAAAAGCGACAGAAAAAATGGCAAAAGGCTAGAAAAGATAAACTTACCCAAAAAAGCGATGACGATCACACCAAAGGTTCCTTGATCTCCTCGAGAATTCCAAAGCTCCAAGATCGAATGTGAAAATGAGCTCTGCAAGAGTTGATGAAATAGATTTGGTAAATTATGGTTTATGATGTGTAGACCAAAAATCAAGGAAAAATAGACACTTGGCGGAAGTTTCCAAAATAGCTCAACTGCCTCCTTTGGGCTACAAAAAATAGATCCCTATTTTCTAGTGATGTTTTTTCACATTTTCTTTTTTTCTTTTTCGGGAAAATTTGACATGCATTGCCTAGAGATATTATGTAGTTCTGGGGAGAACCAAGCAACTCCCTGGTTCATGCACTAGATAACTTCTAAGCAAAAGGCTTCTGCGCAATTTCTGAGTTGTGTGGCTCTAAGTTGCATCTCATGCTCTACACAATTTTCCAGCTGAAGGCTGGCTTTCAACTAGCATTGTGCATTTCTTGAGCTCAAGGCTCACTATCAGCTTGGACTGCACAATTCCCAAGAACAAGGATGGTTGCCCTTAAGGATTGCACAGTTCTCTAAGGAAAGCCCGAAACTGGATCAAGATCAAGTCAGGAGATTGATTTGTGGTTATGTAGTATACCAAGTAAGAAAACACAAGCCAAGATGCAAAGGATGAGGCTCAATCAAATCACAAGCACCTAGATTAGTGCAAGATAAGCTATTGTGATTTAGAAGGGAGGCTCCAAAATGAAGCATAGGCAAAATTTTGGAGGGTGGCTATAGCCGCTACAATGGGATGAAATAACAATAATTACAAAATAAATCATGAATCAATCATATTATAGATAAATAATTTTAAATATTAATTAAAAATAATAAAATTCAATTCATAATGTTAAACTATGGAGAAGTTGCAAAATGTTTTGGTCAAAAACAAAGTCATACCCGATCAAAGGAGTAATACCATCAGTGCAGCAAGTATAATAATAACCCATGGGGCATATAATAGATAGTAATGGATTGTATTGTTAAGGCACTCCATGATGTAAAGGTTATTGGTTTGAAACTCTGTGGGCAAAAATCCAACCATGTTAAGGGTTGGTGTGGCCCAGACCAGGTGGGATCCCCAAGTGATTTTGACAACTTAAGTGCCCCTAGGTCACCAAAAGTTAAGTGTGAAATCATCTTAGGACTCACACAACTCAAAAAACAAATAATAATAATAATTTAAATAAAATTATATTTAATTAATTTCTATTATTTAAAAATTTTGAAACATGAGATGTATGATAAAATAAGTGTTTTAATAAGTATCATGTATTGATATCTATCAACTTTTACCAATAATCTAGTTCATGTAACTATGATAATAATAGCTACTTTATGATATTTTTTTTCCTTTACTGAAAAAAACAATTAAAAAATTTGTCCACCATAGACATTACCCTGGAAAAAATCAAACTCTTCTAAAGGATAAATAATTGTTTGTTTCAAATATGTGGATGCCAAATCCAACAATAACCGACGGGAAAGTAAATGAGAAATAATAATTTTGGTATGCCCTGTAGTTTGTAAAAATTTAAATTTAATTGATTTGTATGTTTTTTTATCACGTTAATTGCATATATAGGTGTGCTTAGATGGAAATAGGACTTGTAGAATATTAATTTAATTATCAATAATGTTAGGTGGATGTTACAGATTTAACCCCCATAGAATATTCTAGAATATTCTTAGTAGTATACATAGATCAAGATTGATATCTCTAAAGTAGTTATTGACTTATTTCCCTTTTAATTAAATTCATTAATTAAAAACAAATGTCATATGAACAAGTATAAGTGTTGAAAAAAGTAGCAAGAAAATCTTAATTTGATTTTGCCTTGATTAAATTGAGAAAACTTGAATTTCCGCACCAGCAAACCTGGATGATGTAACTTGTGTGACATGGCTTGTGTCACCCAGTTTACTCAGTAAATTCGAGTTGGAGGAGTTAGAGTTCATTTTTGCATGTGTGATTTCTAATTTGTAGAAACCAAGGTCATTGATCTCAAGTTGTTTTCAATTAAACTAGTTCCAACTTTTGGAGGAACTAGTGGAAGATTAGTTAAGCAATGGGACTTCAACCAAAATCAATGATCATCTAGTTAATTGATCAATCAGACCAAAATATTTATTGCATGCAAATAATTTGAGTTACCCAATTGAGGTGGAGATTCCAAGGTAGTGTAACATCAGTTGTAGACTAGTCTTAAGTGTACAAGTGTTGCATGCAACCAGAGGATCAGCCTAAAGGAATTGTGCAATTCAAATGAGGGAATTTCCTAAATCATAGGGGCTAATTCATCAAGGAACAGCGTAAGGAAATAAGAGCTCAAATCGAGGAAAAAAATTGACTAAGTTTGGGTCAGAGGCCTTTAGTGAGCAGAGAGATAGGTTGTGCACATGTAGGGTGAGATCCGTTGAGCAAAACAATTGTAGTACATCTCTATTCATTTGCTTAATGCAAGAGGCATTGGGGTTTTTAGCATATTTCTTTCCCCATATAAAATACTTGTTGCATGTGTATTATTTCTTCTTGCATATCAGATATTTTTGTTCTAAATTGTGAATTAATATCCGCAGAGCAGTAGTGTAGGTTTGTGTCTTGGGGTTTTGATTAAAACCTCATGAGCAGTTGCAAACCTACAACCTAATTTCTACATTAAGATTAAAGGAGTTATGATTTTATGCCTATGTGGTACATTGATAATCCATGTTATTGGCCTATCGTATTATAAGAAAGTATATATATAGATTAAGAATCTCCATAATAAAATGGAGGTAAATCTTCATTGTTAAGAATCTTGTTACATGTTTTTCCAAAATGATATATTAATTAGCTTGTAGGGGTGACTCAATTAGAAATTGTTGTGTTATGAAGTATTATGTAAAACATGAGATTCAAGGTTTAAATCCCCCATGGGTCAAATTAATATATATATATATATATATATATATATATATATATATATATATATATATATATATATATATATATATATATATATATATATATCGAATAATAATTTTAAATAGAATTATTAATTGATATTTATGATTTTTTAATTTTAGCAACATGAGATGCAATATATCGATTATGTCTATCGGTGTTTATTCGACCCTTTATTTTATATGGTTTCACTAGTACCATTTTCATTCAAAGATACCTTTTAGTATATTTTATTCATTTGAGATGAACTTATAATAGTAATTTAAGGGTTTGGATTGGGTTGTTTTGGAGGAAACAATTATATAAGTAAAATACATTTTTTTCAGAGTATCTATTGAATTCTAATGCTTTTTTAGATTGTTAGATATATATTAATGTGCATTTTTATTAGCAACAACTAGAAACAATATCAAAGAATATCACATTTGGCTCTAGACTAGTTGAACTAACCCTTAGGAATGATATATATATATATATTATATATATATATATATATATATATATATAATATATATATATATATATATATGTGCTCATTTATATATTTAATTATTGTAGATCTATTATGTGTTTAGAGGAATCATCAAATATTTGGAAATGTGAATCTTTCTTCACATTTTGATCTCTCTTGGTGCATATTAGATTTAGATATGAAATAAAATTAGGCTAGTCTTAATATGCCATGTGTCAACTCCATGTTCAACATGGAAATATTTACAAATCTAAATCATAGCAAACATCACACATTAAGATATTTAATCACCATGTACTGAGAAGGATCAAATCTCTAAAGGTGTAAATCTTTCCTTAAATTTTGATCCCTCTTGATGCATGATTTTATAATGGGAATGTGTCAACTCCATGTTGAATAAGGAATAAATTACACTTCTCGTATTGAATGATACATCATTGATATATTAAAATAGAAGCAACTCTCTCTCTCTCTCTCTCGATAGATATATATATATAGTGTGCACATTGAAACATTGTTTTTCTACTAATATTTTTTTTAAATACCATGCGTCAACTCCATATTAAGAATTGGATGAATTATACATTTATCTCATACTAAGAAGTAGAAAGTACATATTAGTAGAATAAGAAATTTTTACTTTCAATTACTTTGTCTCTCTATATATATCAAGTTGATATTAAAATGTTTTACTTAAGGTTAGCAATGAAATGTTTTATTTATGGTCAACATTTAAAATTCATTTAAATGTCACATGTTAACTCATGTCAAACACTATATATATATATATATACACCACAATTGGTCTCTTAAACTTTATAAGGTACAAATACTTCTATGTGAAAAACACAATAAGAGAAGCTTTCCAATATTACCATAGATTACTATAGGTTTAATTACTTACTAAGTTAGGAAGGTCATTGATCCAAGGGAACAGTAAATTGATCAAAATTCAAAGTGTTCAAAAGTGCCTAAAACATATACTAGTGTGTAGATCTCGACGAACTGGATCCAACGCAACTTGAATTGCTAAAAACTAATATCGTATGCTCCTGATATCGTGTTCTGATCGTTTTCCCAAATAGGTAAACATTTGCAGACTGGTTAAAAGATTGTTGACTAGGTAGTCTGTACACTAACTGGGTAGTATGACTATACACACTAGGCCAATGACATGTTAACAAGTGTCCAAGTTTGATTGGTTCGAATTTGGTTGATATTTATTGGTGGTTTATTTTTTTGTTGAACCAATGGGGGAAAGCCACGTGGCCCAATCATGTGTTGCCATGTGGCACCCCAGAGTGCACTAAAATTTTGGGTTAAGGTCGAACTGAAACTATTCGGATTTGAACACACAAGCTACGGACTAGCAACAAGGTGCCATACCTCCATGTCATCGAATGAGTCTTAACATATAGAGTGGAGGCATTATATTTAAAGTCATATGAAATGATGTTTGGGGGGTGGGGTTGGGGCTAAGCCCTAGCCCCTAGTCACCCCACGCCCATAGGACCATAGGCGGGGGAGCCAGGGGTGCAGGCTTAGCCCCAGCCCTAGGTTCTAGCACCCACGGTAAAAGCCACAAGACCACAACCAAAAGCAGTGTGGAGCCAACAACAAAAGGGCATGGAGATGGGGGCCAACCTCAGTCACATTACGCCACCATATAACCAGCGGCAAACGGCTCAGCAGAGGCTATTACAATGGGCGAATGAATTTTGGAATGCCCCTGGTTATATGTCGCACATGGAACCAATGTCAAGGTGCCGGGGGATATGCCGACAGGGGCAAGCCGTTAGCCCCAGTCCCCAGGCTCACGACCCCATGTTACCCTAGTTTTTTGCCCAAGGCTTCACTGGGAAAATTAAACAAGTGACATTTTGCACCTTTTTTTGCACGAATTTCACCAGAACCAGGCAAAATTGTCACTCGGCATGCCCTAAAAAGGCGGAAATCATAGATCACTTAACAGTCCAATGCAGTTTGTGGTTCAGTTAGCAGAAGAAACTTTGGGAGAGCATAACTTCTTAAGTTTTTGGCCAAATTGAGCCCAACAAGAGCCCAGCAAGGGGTTTTTGATAGTTCTCAATCCATTTGAGGCATAATATTTACATTCTAAGCACTGTAAATCTATGTAAGCATAAATTCGAGCACTTAATGAAAGAGGCCCAACATTGGAAGTAGGACCAAGAGATGTAGCCCAAGAGAGGGGTGAACTCCTTTATCATTTTTGTTGTTATATGTTTCTGATATGCTATATTTTCTCTATTTTATGCTATTAAATAAGTTTAAAAACCATAATTTTATGTATTTTTCAAAGTGATCCATTGCCTACAATACATCAAATTTTACTTGCAATTTTACGATCACCTTCAAGTTTACATTTCAAATCATTTTGGTATCAGAGCTCAAGGTTATTGTGAAGGTTTGATTTTGTTTGCAAGTGTTTTCTAATGCTTACAAGGTTGAAGCTTAAAAGAGGAGAAGGATAATTTGTGGATTCAAGGCCTCACATTGTTTCAAGGAGAACACACACACCTCAAGATTCAATAGTCATGGCACATGAAAAAGGTCCCGAAGGGATGTCTGAAAATGAAAGAACTTTCAAAAAAGCCTTCTTTGAGATGTCTGAAATGGTAAGAGTTCTTTATGAGGAGAGGAATTCAAGGTTGTATGGAGAGAGCTCAAAACCTCCAAAAGGAGATGGAGGTAAAGGAGACAAGCCTCCAAAATGAAATGGAGGAAATGGTGACAAACCACCACCTTCACCTCCATCATCATCCTCATATTCTACCTATTTTACCCTTTCACAAACACCTCAAAATTCTCCAAAGGGACATGGTAAAAATTCTTTGCTAAATATTGGCATTAATTTTGAATTGCCTATGTACAATGGAGAGGTAAATGTTGAGAAATTATATAATTGGATTCGTTAGATTGAAGTGTACTGCAGGATACAAAGAGTCAAGGATGATGAGACTAAAATTCAGCTTTCTTCTCGTAGGTTGGAAGGTGCAACACTTATTTGGTGGGAGGTCAAAACTCAATAGGACATGAAGAAACATGGTAAGTCTTTATCCTCTTGAAATTATTTTGTTGTTGCAATAAGAAGGCAATTTTATCCATTAGCATACATGCAAAAATATATCATGGATTGGAAAAACTTTAGGCAAGATAAGGGTCTAAATGTGCAAAGCTATACTCAAGAATTTAGGAAAATAGCTTTGATTTTGAGTATATATTTATCCTCTCAAGACACTCTACTCAAATAAATTGGAGGATTGCATAGTTATTTGAGACACAATTCTCATGTTTAACCCTACAAAACTAGATGAAGTTTGTGTACAGGAAACTCATTTAGAAGAAAGAGGGAATAATGTTCCTCAAGTGGGCAGCAAAAATCCATTCAATATTGTAGATAAACGAAAGGGGAAATTCAAAGGAAAAGGGAAGAAGAATGCTTCAGTCAAGAAAGAGAGAGAAAAATGCACATGTAAACATTGTTCAAAATAATGTCATGATGAAGACCAATGTTGGAAACTTCATCCTGAAATGAGACCCAAAAATTTTAACAACAAAGGGAAACAAAAGCCTATTGAAACTACACAACATGATCTAGGATCAGATTTTGGGGATGAAACAAAGATAACAACCATGGGATTTAAAGGTAAGGACTCTATTGCAAGTACTAGTTCTTCAAGTAGCCTCAATGAAACTCAACATGAAAAAGAAATAATAGAGTTTTTCCACATTAGAGTCATTTCAAAACATACCAAGATAGATGAATTGTTTGATAGTGGATCACAAGCAAACCTTATTTCAAACGACATGGTTAAGAAATTGAATTTGGAAACCACTCCACATCCTAAACCTTATCCTTTAGGTTGGATATGTGACAATGCAAAATCGAATGTGACAAAAAGATGTAAATTGAGATTTGCAATCACTGCAAACGTTATAGATGAGGTATAGCTTAATGTTATTCCACTTGACATTTGCGGTATTGTTTTGGGAAGCCCATAGCTATATGATAGGAGAGCCATCTTTCATTGCCATGAGAAAAATATCACTTGTTTAAATATGGGGTTGAGTACATTGTTAGAGCACATAGCAAGAAGTTGAATTTATCACTTGTGAATGTTGGACAAATGAAGAGGCTTCTTAATGCTAGTAAGAACTTTGTACTCTTGATGATCAAACAAAAAGAGAATGTTGAAAATGAAGCCTTCCAAGGATGTGATGCAAAGTTCAAATCTGATTTATATGAGTTTGTTAACACCTATGATGAGATGTTTCAAGAACCTAAAGGATTGCCTCCTAAAAGAGGAATCCAACATGAGATCCAACTGCAGCAAGATTGCCATCTTCTAAAAATTGGCATGTACAGAATGTCAGTTATGGAGAATGCGGAAATCAAGAAACAAATCCAAGAGTTTCTTGATAAAGGGTTCATCAAACCAAGCACATCTCCATGTGGGTCACCAATTCTTTTAGTACCAAGTAAATATGGTACATGGAACATGTGTGTATATTTCAGAGCCTTTAACAAGATTACGGTAAAGAATCATTACACTATTCCTCAAATTGATAATTTACTTGATCAATTGAAAGATGTTGTGTATTTCACTAAGTTGGAATGGTTGGGTATGCCTTTTGGGCTTTATAATGCTCCTGCAACATTCATGAGAGTTATGATGATGTCTTAAGGCCCTTTCTTAATGATTTTGCGATTGTCTACTTGGATGACATATTGATATTCAGTAAAACCTATGAAGAACATGTAAGACATGTTAGGAAAGTTTTATATGTCTTGAATAAAGAAAAGTTTTTAATAAATATGTCTAAATGTGAATTTGGAAAGACCTCATTAGTGTATTTGGGACATATTGTTGTAGGGGGTGAATTGAAGATAGATCCCTCAAAGGTCAAAGTCATTGTAGATTGGCCCAAGCCTAATAATGTAACTAAGGATAGAATATTTTTTCACTTCCTCATTAATACAACCATTTGAGATACAAACAGATGCAATTGACTATGCCATGGGAGTGGTCTTGATGCAACATCGTAAGCCCATATTTTATCATTCTGAAACTTTTAATGGTGTAGTATTTAACTATCCTACATATGATAAGGAACTATATGCATTAGTAAAAAGTGTGAAAAAATGGAAATACTATTTGATGGGAAAGCAAACTATCATTCACACTGATCATCAACCATTGTAATACTTGCAATCACAAACCAAGCTACAACAAGTGAGGCATTTCATGTGGATGGGTTTCTTGCAGTAATTCCACTTGGTGATAAGGTATAAGAAAGGTATCTATAACAAGGTTATTGACATGATTTCTAAACCAATTGTTAATGCTTCAGTTATTCTTAAGCATAATTCTATAATGCGTGAGAGCTATGTTGAATAGTATGCTTTAGATGATGACTTTAAAGATGTATATGCAACTTTGTTTCAAGGCTTAACCAAGTAGAGGAATTGGATTACCATGTGCATGATAAAATTTTGTATCGTCTTGGAAAGTTATGCATTCCACGGGGGGAAGAGTCAACATCATAAGGGAAGCACATACTTCTCTTATTGTTTTCCATTTTGGTGTAGGCAAAACAATGGCACAATTGCAGTGATATTGTTATTGGCCTAGAATGAATGAAAGTGTGTCACAATATGTAAGAGGATGTTCATTATGTCCTAAGAGTAAGCCTAGTGATACAAAGTTAGGATTGTATACTCCACTTCTAGCCCCTTCCCATCCTTGGGAAAGTGTTTCTATGGAATTTTTAGGAGGACTACCTATGTCTAGAAAAAACCATGATTATCTTTATGTTGTGGTGGATCGTTTCAGCAATATGTGTATTTTGATGCCTTGTAAGAAGCAGTTTATAGCTGAAATGACTGCACAAATTTTCTTTCAACATGTATGGGTACATTTTGGGTTGCCAAAATCCATTATTTATGAGTGAGATTCTTGATTTGTATGGAACTTTTGGTCAAGCTTATGGGGACTCATGGATACCAAGTTGAAAAAGAGCACAACATTCCATCCACAAACCAATGGTCAGACATAATTGGTGAACAGAACGGTAGTACATCTTCTTCGTGGTTATTGCAGGAAACGTCCTAAGATTTGGGATGAACACTTACACTACATTCAACGTGCTTATAACCAGGCAAAGAATTCATCAACTCAAGCATATCCATTTGAGGCATGCTTTGGTTACTTACCAAAATATCCTTTAGATTTTATCTTTGGGAAAGATGTTGCTATTAATGGTCATAGTGACATTGATAAGGCCAAGTGATTCATTGAATAAGTTAAATTGGTGTATCAAATGGTTCAAGAACAGTTGGAAAAGAGCCAAGCCAAGTACAAGACAAGGCATGATAAGCATATTGTGGACTAGAGTTTTTAGGTCGGAGACGCAGCCCAGGAGGGATGACCTTCATCAACAAACCTTTTGTCTTTCTCTTCATTATACCTGAATGGATTATGTGTTCTTATGTTCATTATGTTAAGTTACATATGAAGACTAATTCATGATTTGACGATATATTGGAAACCTATTTGTTTCAAGACCCATTTTTAATCTTGTAAAGCACCGATGTTGTCCTAATTTTTGTTTTATTTGATTTTGGAAAACAGGAAGAAAGTGCCCAGAAATTCTTCAAACTAGTGCCAAAATTGAAGAGCTCTCCAATATGAATCCAAAGAAACTTGAATCACTCAAAACAGATATCATATTCCTGATATCACATTCTTTTCATTTTCCCAAACAAGTAAAAAATTTGTAGGTTGGTTGCGGGTACGTTGACTATGCATTTTGTACGCTCAGGTATCAGGACAACATGAATTATGGTATCAGGGACAAGAAATTGGTCTATTCGTGTTGACAAGCCCGGAGATGTAGCCCAGGAGGGGTGAACTCCATCAACAAACCTTTTGTCTTGCTCTTCATTATGCCTACATGGATTATGTGTTGTTATATTCTTTATGTTAAGTTATATATGAAGACTAATTCATGATTTGAAGAGATATTGGAAACATGTTTGTTTCAAGACCCATTTTTAATCTTACAAAGCGTCGACACGTCCTACTTTTTGTTTTATTTTATTTTGGAAAAGAGGAATAAAGTGCTAAGAGATTCTTCAAACCAGTGTCAAATCGAAGAGCTCACTGATCTGAATCCATATCAACTTGAATCGCTCAAAATTGATATCATATGCTCCTGTTATCGTGTTCTGATAGTTTTCCCAAAGAAGTAAAAAATTTGTAGATTGGTTGCTGGTACGCTGACTAGGCAGGGTGACTGTACATGTTGACTAGGTTTCTTGGACCAATGGTAGGCTGCCACTTGTCCTCTTCGGTTTTTGATACCCTAATAAAATTACACCACCAATCCAATTTCCCTGATACCATAATTCATTATTAAGCATCAGGGTAATCTTATTAGGTGCAATTGGATTACCTGTTTGAATTATGCTCTCCCAAAGTTTCTTCTGCTAACTAACCTAAAAACTACACCCATTTGTTATACGTCCTATGAATCCGCCTTTTCCGGGCATGCTGAGTGAAAATTTCTCCCGGCAACAACAAGATTCGCACTGAAATTAGTGCATTATGTTGTCTCATTTAAATGTCCAATGGCCCCCTGTGAGCAGAAAAATTGGGTCATATGGCCCTGCGGCCGAGGGCCAAGGCCAACGTCCCACCCCCATTGTCGAAGTCCCAGCTCTTTTCGCACTGGGTCATATATGGCACCATATAACCTGGGCTTATCCCCAAGTTAAAACGCCCAACTGTTAAACCCTTCACGCCACATTCCCTTGGTCGTATTGTTGGTGATAAAATCGTGGACTAGTCCCAATGCTTCCGCCGAGCTCCACTCTGCTCGCACAATGGTCCCATGCCCTGTGTTGTGACCATGGGTTGGGATTTACTCTAATTTTTCCCCGATTTTGCTTGAACCCATGGAACCCCGACATGGGCATATTCTCAAGCCCCCAACTATTCCACGCTCCGGGCTTTCAGTATGTGGGCATATGGTAGGCCGTGGGACCTAAGCCTGGTGCCTTTTCCCAAGCCCCCCTAGCTATTAGTTCTCATCTCCCAGATTGAGCTTACATGCACTCCATGTGATATGGGGTAAGTCCCCAAAGTTCTACCCTAGAATTTATTGGTGCATAGTGCATTTAGGTTGTGGTTCAATGGTTGGATAACGTTGGTGTTGGAACCATGGGTTGTGGCTAGGCACACACCCTTGGCTCCATGTCTTTGGTCCTGTGGGTGTAGGGTGACCAAGGGCCAGGGCTTAGCCCCAACCCCATCCCCCAAATACACAATACATAAATGCTAAATAAATGTGGTCCACTATACATGTTAAGAACCACCCCGACAGCGGAGCAGTAAGGCTCTATGATGCCAGTCCATAGGTCATGCAGTCAATTCTCGGGGAGGCCTGTTCACCCATAAAAAAAATTGATGCATTATTGGGAGACCATGTGGCAACCCTCCATTGGCCCACGTGGCATCCATTCGTTTTACCATGTAACACACATTAAACCACCAATAAAAACACAATATAATTCGACCAATATATAGAGGACACTTGGAAGCCAATCATTGGCCTAAGAAATATATTCAACATGTTCAGTCACCCTACCCAGTCAGCGTACGCACTATTTGACTGCCTAGTCAACAGTCTTGAAACCAACCTGCAAATGTTTTACATGTTTGGGAAAATGATCAAAACATGATATCGAGAGAATATGATATTGGTTTTGAGCGATTCAATTTGTGTTGGATTCAAGTCGTCAAGATCTATGCATTGGTATAGGTTTTGAGAACTTTTGAACACTTTGATTTTTAGCACTTATCCCCTGGATCACTCCTCCCAACTAGAAGCTTGTGGATCTCCAAAAGACTATTTTCAATCAACAAAAAGATGAGGGTATAGTTCCCTCACCCTTCCCTTTTCAATCCATTTGGTTTTTCCTGGTTTTGTCTGGTTTTGTACCTTTGAACCCCATATGAAGGTGCTTCCCATTCCTTCTTCTTGAAGTTCTTGTTTCTCTGTCAAGGATAGGATCTTGTTGTAATTCTTCAAGATATTTAGAAGAGAAAACTTCTATTAAATAAATCTGAAAATTCTCTCCTACGTCTTCAATCAAAGGAGGCTTACCCAATTTCAAGTTATTTTCACCTCGAATTTTTTCTTTGCTGATGAAAATCCTTACTTCATTTCCAAACTTAAAATTGTGGCCATCATGAAGCTTATCATGTCTAGCCTTGTTTTTGGCTTGACTCTTCACCAAATGTGATCGCTATCACCATGCACCATTCTTCCTCAAAGCTAAAACAGTAGGATAACCATAAGAAGATTTATTAGAACTAATGTTCCCTTTTCCAAGTAGCTCTTGCATCTGCTTCTTGATTCCTACATTCTCTAACACTGGCATCTTTTTCAAACCAATGTTCAAGAGTGATGCATCCTGCTGCAAATGAACTTCATGTTGTTTTCCTCTTTTAAGAGGAAACATATTAGATCCCTGAAACATCTTATCATATGTATTAGCAACTTCAACTAAATCTGATATTAATGTTGCATCACATTCTTGTAAGGATTCAGATTCATCAACATCTTAATGTTAAATCATCAACAATGCAAGATTCTGACTAGCATTTAGAAACCTCTTCATTTGTCCAACATTCACAAGAGATAAATTCAAATTCTTTCTATGTTCTCTAACATTGTACTCAATACCATCTTTAAACAAGTGATACTTTTTCTCAGGGTGATGAAAGATGGATTTCCTGTCAAATAAGTATGGGCTTCCCAAAACAATCCCACAAATGTCAAGTGGTGCCACATCAAGTTCTACCTCATCAATAAAATTTGCATTGATGGCAAATCTAAGTATGCATTTTCTTGTCACTTGCAACTTGCCATTGTCACACACCCAAGCCAAAGGATAAGTTTTAGGATGAGGAATTTTTAGCTTGAGGGGGCTTGGACCCAGATTCAGTGTTAGTTGCGCTAACCAACAAAACCCTACACTACCGGCCCTTTTGGTAACAACCTGCTTAACGCAGGCTACAGTCTCACCCAAGGCAGTATTGGGGGATGCTAGAACCAGGTTTCTGCATCCATAAGGCTATGTGATGTGGGATTAGGGCATTTCTTTTGTTTCAGGCCTAATCTGACCTTCGTAAACCCTTATCCATGAAATCACAAAACTTAAGCGATTTTCACTTAAATAGAGTTATGAACTTTGCGTAAACGTCTAGTCATGCATAAAATAACGTATAATAGTAGATCTAGATCTTCGTGGAGCATTTAAGACAAAAATACATATAATTGGTATTCAATTGCGTGTAATTACATAAAACACACAAGAATATAAATTGGACACAGAATTGTTCAAATATTATTTATTACTTCAGATATTCCATATGCAAACTTTCCAGATCCTGCCCACACAGCTGCAAGGTCCCGCACACTCTGTTACGACTTACTAAGGTCTTCGTGCACTCAACTGCAGGAGCTTTCCCCTTCACCAAAAATATAGGAATATTGTACATTTACAGACTCAAAGCATATAAAAATTCCATTCTCCTCATTGATTAATTCCTTGGACTCACTAAAACACCCTTTTATATACTTTTCCCCATTACAATACTATGGTTTGTAAACCATGGTCGGAGCTCCAAAAAATACAAAACTAAGGGGCTTTGACCTTCCTAAAGCCCATTGACTCCTATTGATTTTCCCTACTCACGCTTTGCTCCTCAAAATGCAGAGGTTTTACAATATCTTATAAAAAATTGACCCAGGGGACCCCATCCCAATAGGCCCCCAACACAAAGATGTGACTTGTCCCTGAGTCACTCTGTTGGTATATCCTCAACATGTGCTTTGAAGCTGCTGAATTTTGACTTCAAGGCTTGAAGTTCCGATGTACTCTGTGCGGCAGCCTACTGAACCTCTTCAACTAACTTTCTTGTCGTTGGCCCTGCAACTGCTAAAATCATCGTCCTCTGCGTCTTCTAAAGGGATTTTAATTTTATCTAGATGTTTTGTGATAGTTGGCTTGCCTCATCGGTCCATGGTTGCATCCTTGCTTAAATGATAGAGTCCTTCCGACATAGCTCATCAATCTAAGTCCGTATGAATTTCTCTTCTTGGATTTTGGTGAACCTCTACATAGGTGCTAAGGTCCGTGATGTCACCCTGATCTCATCAAACTACAGTTGCTTTTCGCAGATGTCAGCTTCAAGTTTCTGTAGGTGTAGATCCTCCTGCAATGAGGCCCACATTTCCATTGTACTTTCAAAATTTTTGCTGCAGTTGTTAACTACAATGGTAAGAATTTCCATATCAGCTTTAATAGCAGCCTCACGCTGCTCTAAGACTTCTGGAGGGGTGGTAGGTTGTAGCTACATCTGAAGCTCGGAGATATGCAGTTGCAGCTCAAACCGGACCTTTCCTACCTCAGCCTTAGATTCTTTTACTATGGCTTCCATCTACTATAAGTTCTCGGCCAAAGTTGCCTCTGTTAGAATCTAGATCTCTTGAAGCTCACTACATACCTGTGTTATTGTCGCCTCCAACTGTTGACTGTGCGCAACGACCTCTTCTCGCTCCTTGAGCACCTGCGCCTTTTCCTCGAACATTTTCTAGTTATTAGTCTTAACTTCACTAATAACTAGCAATGCTTGTTTTTCTCGAACCCTAAGCTCATCTGAGACTCCTTGATGCAGCTCCTGTAATGACTAAAAGGGGAGCGTCTCAAGGTTAAGGCTCAAGTTCTTCATATGTAGTAAGTGTGCCCTGTCCTTGGAAGTGTCAACATGTAATTATCCCTCTAGCAACTGCACTATGCAGAGGTTTGTGGTGAGTTCTGCTTGTGAGGCTAACATGCTAGATTGACCCATGCTCACTTGACCCACGCTCACTTATAGAACACTAGCCTGTACCTGCAATTCCTGAAGGCCCTGTTGGAACTTCATCAAGATGGATTGGTATCTCTCTTCTTCGTTCCCCCAGATGTCCTCCATTGCGGATCGGACAGTATCCCCAATTTCACCAAGATCCCCCTCCATAAGGGCCTATGGCTCTACGCTAGTGGACTTGTCTGATTTTTGTTTCTTCTGCGCTCTACTTCTGCTGCTTCTTGATAATGAACTGAGACTCAAAATCCTCCATGCCCAAAAAAGGGTCTTCTCCACCCTCTTCCTCCTTGACAGTTTATGTGTCAACTGTGCGCTTTGTCTCTGGCATAGTGGTTTCCTCCAGGTCAATCTTGACCTTCTTGGGATCCTTCCTGGGATCCTTCTTCTTAGCCTATTTTTCTACAGCGGTCTTGCTTCTACCTGCTATTGTCATTGGCTAGGCTGGGTGAGCCAATCACTCAATCACTTACTGATGATAACCAAAATATGTTCTTCTGCTACCAGATATGGCAGCACATGCCACTCTTCTATCAAATCCTTCTTGGCACAGATATAGACATTGTGAAAATCGGCCTTGAACTTCGCAACATCACGACACTGAGCAAATAGGGAAGGTGATAACCACAGTCATTGATTAATCACCATGCTTAAATTTTTTTCCAAACAAAACCCAAAACATCTTATTCTCCATGGCCCTTGTAGGGTCCTTGGATGCCCATAAAAAGGAATATCAAGAAGCTTCACAGATATTTGGATCCACCACATGGAATTGTGATTCCTTCGGTGCTCTCCAAGTGATTAACGCAATTAGAAGTGATGACCATGCATAATGGAACGACTTTCCTTCCTCCTCTACTTCGCAACAGTCATCCATAAATTCCTGGCTCAGGTACCTTTCCCAATTGAACTGGACCACTTGGCTACACTATGAGGCCAAGGACACAACAAGGGTCGACACTTCATCTGCGCGCACTTTCTCATAATCTTCCCGACAAAAATAGAGGCAGAAACTGCACATCTTCATCATTGATAGATCTAACATCATATCCCCATGACTTCTTGATCAATCCAAAATCACTCTTCATTTGATCTGCTAGTTCCTTCTCCTGTGACTTGCGGACAAAAGCATCATCCGGATTTGCCCCCTGATAGGGCAGCGCAGTAATTTGTTTGATTAGCATATCATCAATAGGGATGGGATCTCCTATCCATAGGCACCCATCATGGACCAGCACCAACAACTAGCACACACAAATAGTGTTGATGATACTATGCCTGAAATGGAGAACATACAGTATGTTCAACAAACCCACACACTCAATTCCAGCAGCAAACTTCATAGGTTTTGTTGTAACATGATTAGTTTTGATAATTTAACTTTGCTGATATAATAGGTTTTAATAGTTTAGAAATAATAAATGGGTCTGCAAGAGTAAATGCGCCCTCAAAATGTAAATTTAAGTTTCATTAGCTGGTTGATTTAGTTAATCATGCATTTAAACATGATTAAATGATGTAATAAAGTAAATTCAAACATGGTTTACAAATCGATGAGAACTAATTTTAAAGAAATGAAAGAGGTTTTTGTTGATAACATCCTCATGTACAAAAACCTCTCTCAGTTTTGTAACGGCTATTATGGATTGGGAGATGCAAATGCATCTTTAAAGGAATGTTTTCAAAACATTTCATGTTTTATTCACCGTTTTGCAGAGGATAGTGTGACTAAAAAAAGATGAATATTTGGAAACTGGAAGAGGTTTTGGTTCATAAGATTCTAGAATACAAAATCCTATCTCACTTTTCACACAGGTGTCTTGGGTTGGTATATACACTCTCATCATGTTTAGCCTATTTTTCTGACTATGCAATGTCATGTTTAAGCCACCTTTTTGCAGAAACTATTTTGGATAATCAGAGATGATTCTTGAGAAACTGAAGGAGGTTTGTGTTACTAAGATGCTAAAGTAAAATAACCTACTTCATATTTTACTCAGCTATTACATAATCAGAGATACAAGTACATCTTCACAACCTACTTTTCGAACTGTGTAAATTCCTTTTTAGACATCGTTTTGCAGAAAGTATTGTGAACAACTGGAGCTGACTTTTGGGAAACTGAGAGAGGTTTATCTCAATGACATATTAATATAAAATAAAATCTCTCAATTTTTACAAAACTATGTCGGATTTATATATACAAAGGCATGATTGGACCCTATTTTGCAGGATTTCGGGAGGAAAATGCTCAAAGACAGTTAGGCCACCTCATCAACTAAGAGTTGCAATCCAATTCGAATTTCTCTTTTTTGTAAACAACATGCATAATGATAGTGCCAAGTAGATACATTAGTTTTTAATGTCCTATATTTCAGTTTTATTTGTGTAAAACAGTTTAAGATATTTGTAAACAAATCTTGATATTTTTTCAAGATATTGTAGTTTGGAATTTGTATAAATAATTCATCAATTGAAGTAATTGTGGTGGGATTTTGATGCCAAAACTCTTAACTTTGTAATAAAGCTTTTGTTGTATTTTTTCTAATGAAAGCCTTACAGCTCTAGTTTTGACATAATTTTGTGCTTCGAGTATGTTTTTCTAGATTTTCATATCTTATTTCTACACATGATAAAAGTGTTTATAGGAAGATCTGCAAAATCATTATCTTTAGAAAGAGATTTTTTTATTGGATTGTTTGTTCATCATAACTCCTCTTTAACTGGTTTTGTTTTGTGCTTTCTGACAGCCATTAAAAGATATTAGCTTATTAGGCTATTTGTTTGAAATAGCTCCTCTTAGAATTGGTTTCAGTCTGGACGTTCTATTTCCCTTTAAATATGTTTTGTTCCGTTGTAGAAATATTCTACACGCATCCAAATCTTCCTAGTGGTCAAGTAATCGTTCTTGCTACTCAATTATTAGGAATCTCCTTACATTCTTCTACCAAATTCCTATACAAATCAAGTCGTTCTGTCAGGTTGGAGGTTGACACTTTCAAAAGGAACCCTATGAGAGAGCCTTTAAATCATGAGTAGCTATTATCATTGATCACCAACCACCCCCAATTAAAACCATAAATCTGGCCATTGTGCTTCAAAGGTTGTTGTTCAGTGATAGGTGAACAATGTTAAACAAAGCCTCATAACAACTGAGGGAGCCCCCTCTGGTTCAAGGGCCAGCTTGAACCTAAAGGTTGGTTGAGTTGGTTTCCTGGCGTAGTTTTTGCAGCCAAGGACTACATATGGGAAACAGGTACAACAGGTTCAACACGTGTGACACCTGCTATTTCATAATATATGTATTTGAGGTACTGGTTGGGCTCAAACTAGGGATATTTACTATGAACATTTAAATCCCAATCTTCCATCTTTTGGGATGGTACCCAAGCCAATAATTCACCCTCAATAGGTATGTCTTCAAGTAACAATGGAGTGAAAACCTGATATTTAACAGCATCTAGATCCTTCGTGACCTTACATGTTGACTTCTGTGGTGGAATATATGGAGGAAACCTGGAAACAAGTTCTACGTATTCTGCATTGATGTTTTCAAAGCCACCAGCCAAGTCCTATGCATCCAAGTCCTCTGATTCCATTGGTTGTTTGTTCTTATCCATTTTACCCTATTGTCTCTGCTCGGTTGGAACTTTTTGCGGCAATTGCCGAATCGGGGTTTGCTGCAGCTTTTTCTGCTTCTTAATTGTTGTTATTGAGGCAGCAGGCTTCCATCTAGGGGATCTCGATATTGCAGTATGGGTAGGATGTGTAGCAGTCATGATATATCCAAGGTGTCTCTGTAAGAATTCCCTTTCTAATTCTGCCCAATTCCACTCAGACATCCAACAATTCTCGTGACTCACACTTAGGCGCAAAACCACCACATAAGCTCTTTGAAAGCAAAGTGTCTGAATGTGGATTGGGGTACCATATTTATAACCCAATTCAAATTCAAATTGTTTGTTCCCCCTCAAATCTTCTTCATAAATGCGAATTTGGCAGCGGATTTTCCCATATTTTCACCTTAAATGTATTTCACCCACTCCTTTTAACGGAAAATCATTGTCAAATCAACTGTATTTATTCCAACGGTCACTTTCTAGGTAGGCTGCGTGGAAATCCTCCTTGTGGCATAGCTACCTCGTCGTATCTTCTACCAACGCCATCTTCCAAAACATCGTGCAAGCGTCCTTCTTCGATAAAACTTTTCCTCAACAAAGTAGTTTATAATCTTGTGCTCTCTCGCAACTGCTAGAAGCACTAAGACTTTCCTATTGTCATGTAGTCATTGTATAGGGGCGGGGTCATCCCTGTAAACCTTTAATCTACTCCCATTAATTGTACCAGGAAATACTTCCCCATTCAGATTCGCGAGCTGGATTGTGCCACTATCCAAAATATCCTTAATTACATACGGTCCTAACCAATGCATTTAAAACTTTCCTGGAAATTTGGTAAACCTGTTGTCATACATCTGGACCAAATCACCATTCTTGAAAGTGCGTTGCTTAATGTGATGATCATGCCATGCCCTTTATCTATCTTTTTGCGCCTACTGATGAAAGCCAGCCAAAAAGCGGTCTTCCTTTAACGCAAGTAGTTGTGCTAGGTGTTCCTCGATTACGTTGTGATCTTCCATCTCGATTACTATTGCAATCCTTAGGCTGGGCCCTATGTATTCCATCGGCATTATTGCTTCTTTTCTATAAACTAGTCGAAAGAGTGTTTTCCAGTCAATTTCTTACAATTTGTCCTATATGCCCATAGAACCGCTAGTATGTACACATCCCAATCATTCCTATTAACACTGCAGACCTTTGTAAGGGCATTCTCCAAGATCTTGTTGAAAGCTTCAACAGTGCCATTCACCTGGGGATGATATGTCGTACTCTTCTGATGGTACATCTGGAACTCTTCTGTTAAAGTTGCAATTGTCTCATTCAGGAAATGTGAACCTCTTTCACTCATCAAAATCTTCAGGCATCCAAACCTTGACTGAATAAACTCGAATATTAACTTCACAGCAATGTTTGCACTACAATCCTTCACAGGTTTTGCCTTGGCCCACCTAGTTAAGTACTCCATCACAGTGATAGGATAGATCCCATCTTCTTCCCCAGTGGTTGGATAGGTCCAACGAAGTCAATTTCCCACCATCACAGTGATAGGATAGGTCCCATCTTCTTCCCAGTGGCTGGATAGGTCCAACGAAGTCAATTGCCCATTTCTCAAATGCTTGTAGTGTGACTTGTGGATTTAATGGAAGTTCATCCCTTCGCGATGGTCTCTCGATCCTTTCACACACATCACATGCACTGCAGTATTCCTTGGAATATTTATGTACCGTCAGCCACCATAATCTTGTTCGTAGGATCTTCTGTGTAGTTGCCTTACCTGCATATGTGCTTCAGCTATAATATTGTGTCTTTCATATTTAGGCACATATCGGCGTAGAACTTCATCCACCCCCATATTATATAATTTCCCTGCAATCACAGAAAAATCTAGAGCTCGAGAAACTAATTCCTTCTTTCATTGTGTAGTACAACCTTCAAGAGCTATGCGAGTAGATAAAAATTGAATAATGTCTGCAAAGTGATCATCTACAACCCTGACAGTAAAGAGTTGTGCGTCAAGTAATCCTTCATCAATATTTGTAGGCTCTTTTCCATTATCGATATTAGAGAGGTGGTCCGGTCCAACATTCAATATCTTGGGCTTCACTATCACTTCAAAATCATATTCCTGGAAAAGGAACAACCATCTATAGATTCCCCCACCCCCAACACAAGCTTATTGACCAGGCACTTCAAAGTAGAAGGGTCTGTGTACATCTTGAAGTGTGCACCTAGCATATAATGCCTGAACTTTTGTAGTGCATAAGCTATGGCCAATCCTTCGCACTCTATGGTTGAGTAGTTCTTCTTAGCTTTAGATAGTTTTTCACTGGAGAAGGAAATCGGGTGATCAACATCTCCTGCCCCTGGTTGAGTTAAGACGACTCCCAATGCTATACAAGACGCATCCACATGCACATGAAATTCCTTCTTCCAATCCGGGAATACTAGGATTGGCGATGTAATCATCCTTTCCTTTAGAGTATCCAATCTCTTCTAACAATCATCGTCCTAGCAAAACATAGCATCATTTTTTAACAACTTCTCCATGGGCACAGTGATCTGTGTGTATGCCTTAATAAACTTCTTATAGTACCCAGTATGACCCAATGTCGCGCGTAACTGATTTATGTTCCTAAGGGGCTTCAGATTGATAATTACGGTGATCTTAGCAGGGTCTACCATCAATTCCTTCTTACAGACAACATGACCTCATAATATTCCATAAGGTACACAAAAAATGCATTTCTTCAAGTTCAAGGAGATCTGATACTTCCTACATGTATCCAACATCAGGCACAAACTAGAGACGTGTTTCTTGACCAGCCAAAACACTGTCAAATCATTGAAGCAGTCTTCCAAAAACTTATGAATGAATTCCTTGAATTCTGCAACAACCACCCTTGATAAAATCGAAGGAGAATTTTTTAGTTGAAATGCATGGTTGTATATTGGAACGACCCTCATTCTGTAGTAAAGGTAGCCTTGCTTCTATCCTCTGGCACAATATTAATTTAATGTTATCCCGAGAATCCATCTATAAATGAATAAGCTTCATGTCCACCAACATTCTCAAGAAATTCATCTGTAAACAGCGTAGGGAATGGATCATGTACTCATGCATCGTTTAACTTCTGCAGATCTACACAGATCATGATATCACCCTTCGTTTTCTTCTCTTGGACCACCATAGGGCTGACCCATTCAGATTCTTCTACAAGCTCAATTATTCTGATTGGGAGAATCTTATCTAGTTCCTCACTTACCTTTTCCTTGTATTTGGGATTCAACCGATATGGGCGCTGCTTAACTGGCTTTGCTCCAGGTCTCAAATTGACCTTCATCATACCCAAATCTCCTACTATCCCTTTCAAGTCAAATAACTTAGTTGGAAATAAATCCTGATATTCATGTAATAATTCAGTGACCATATCCATTGTGTCTTCATCCCAATTGTTGCTAATGTTTGCAAATTTTAGTTCTTCTAAACCAATGTTTACATGTTTTGTGCACACCGTAGCGAAATATCTGGGATGTCTACATTAGGTCCACCAACTTCACGTTGTCCCTCTGATTCAGGATTATTAATATTCCATGGATCCTCATCACCTTCTTCCACCGTGACATTGTAACGTTCTAAAGCATGTTGTAGTTACATACTCCAGCCACGTTGTACCCATGTGATAGACTCTACGGGTGTTTGGAAAGATTACTGCTTTAATTTATTGAAGTGCTTCATCAATGCATTTGAACCCATCTTCGAAACTAAATGTAAATAAGAAAGTTTCCTTCATCTCATCCCAATTAGTGGTCTCGTGTCGCAGCTCCATCTCTAAATACCATTTCTTTGGGATAACATCCAAGGTACGAATAAAGATATGCACCCACTCAGGTTGAGGTATCTCACCCCACACCTTAGTCCATCGAGTCAAATGTTCGCGTGGATCATCATTCTCTGTGTATTTTTTAGTGAGTCGGGTGTTCGCATAGCCAAATCTTAATCGCACATTCTACGATATTCCTTCTAGTCATAAAAATTATCCTTATGTGCACCCCACCATATTGCAGGCATAGCTCTCAATGCTAGATCTAAGGCCTCGAACCAATGTTCCTCTAGTACATCCCTTTCAAAATGGTCAAGAAATATATTGACATCATCCAAGCCATCATAATAGGGTAACTTACATGCCTTAGTAGATATACAGTGTAGCAAAATTGTAATCCGGTTACATCGCAGTGTAGAGACCTCATGCAACCGATTCTATCAATTTTCTAACTCTTTGTCTAATTCTAATTGGCAGGAACTGTCCTTCTCCCATCCGATCCTTCCATCTGCAGTGGGACTAATCCAATCTTCATTTCTCGCAATTAACTTATATATGTTCTCAGTGTCTTCATCTTCATAATAGTCACGGTTCATTTATGTGCATCGTGCACCTTCAGCTGGATCCAAGGGGACAATTACTCGAAGCTCATTCTTTTCAAATACCATGCTTCACTTATTTAGGTTAATGATTGCATTCATGTCAAAGGCCCAATCAATCCTGAGCAACATTGGGTATGGATTCCTATCATCAAATATCTCAATAACTTAGAAATTCACCACTGCTCTTGCGCCTTCAATATTGAAAATTACTCCATGCAGGCGACCCATTGGAATTATTTTTTGCTAGTACGCCATGTGCAGTTGAATTGGCGACCACTGCAACTTAGAATTTCCCATACATTCCAAAGTTTCCTTCAGAAATATGGTGGCATCAGAGCCCAAGTCTAGAATTACCTAGTCCATTTCGAAATCACCAATATGCATAGTCAACTGCATCTCCCTATCAGTTCTCTTCTTGTTTCGATTCACCTTATTGACTGTGCGATGTTTAGGTAATGGCTTATCCTTGCTGGCACAGTTATCTATCAGCCCTTGCAGTCCTTCTACTTCCTTCTGATCCCATAATAACTTCATGCATGTCTACATAAATGATGGGATCTGAATCTTATGTCATAGTAGCTTCTTCAGGTTTATCCTTCCGTGAATCTATCGACATCTGGTTCTGAGACATACAAGCACCTGGATCCATAAAACTCTTTCTTGCCTCCATGAATGCCTCTTTTTCTCTATGTAAATCAAGCCCAGTATTCTTCTCACTAGCTTTTCGAAACCACAAATATGACTCTCAATGTTTTCCTTCGACCGTGTCTTCACCAATGACTACACCACTTCACGTGACTATGTTGATACTGGGATTGTCTTCGCTTGGCTCAAATCTCACCGTCTGAATGTTCTGCATCAATTTTTGGTTCTTCTTCTACTACATCTTCACTATTAAGATCGGGCAATCTTTTATAACATGATCAAATTGACGACAATATTGACAAGAAGGGTGCATTGGATTCTGACAGTCACACACAAAGTGTCCTAGTTCTCCACAGTTGTAACAAATAATCTATCCCCGACCTCTTCCATCTCCTCCTCCTCGTCCTCTTCCCCATCCTAGGTATCTTCTGCGAGTTTTAGTTGAGCCTTGATCATTATGCACATGGTTTTCATCCTGCATTTTATACATCGGAGTCATGTCCATCATTAGTTCATAGCTTCAACAATTCCTTTCATCATAACCAACCGAATTAAAAATGTTACAAAAGAGTTGCTTTGGAGACTGTATAAACTTTTGTAATAGGGAACAATTATCTGTCGAATGTTGTCCTGATACTTGGCAGATGCTACACCAGGTACTTGAACCAGTGCTTGATCCAGCGGAAGAATCTGGCTTCAGTGGGTTAGGACCTCCCACAGCTATATACTCCCTGAATGCAGGGCACTGATCCTTATGATGACCTTCAGCCTTGCACTTCGTGCACCAAACTTTAGAATGTGCTTCCGATTCAACCTCCTTTCCCTTATTCAGATCCTGTAACTCCATATGCCAGCTTTCTAGTTGCAACTAGATCTACTAAAATCCTATATTCATATCTTGGATCGACGAAGCTTCTAGCTTCATCGCGATTTCCAAATCCTCTGCTTGAGACCCAATCTTCTGCTAAGATCATGGCAATCTTAAGTGATGTAATAACGAAGCTATATACCAATCCTTATGTTGTTTATCTGAAATTTGAAGGTTAGCTTGGCTCAGTAAGAACTTTAGTCACTGATCTATATCCCATGCAGTCTCATTAACCCTATGTTTGATCTCCTTGATTTTGGTCACACATTGAGCTTGCGACTTCGGCTTCCTAAATTATGCATTCAACGCATCCTTCGTGTTAGCTAACGAAGCAGTCGGATGAGTTTTACTATATTTGATGTACTAGGTAAGCGCTCTATCCTGTAGCGTTGTAACCAGTTGTGCTTTATTCATGTCATCATCGTTGATCTATTTTGCTTTCCACATAGCCTCTGTGAAAAACCAAAACTGATTGAGATCCTTTGATCCCTCACCCCTAAATACAGGCATTTTTATTGTATTCACCATACTGAATGGCGGAGGTGGAGGTGGAGGTGTAGGTTTAGGTGTCGGTGTATGAGGCAGAGATGGAGGTGGAGGTGGATGTGTAGGTGTAGGTGTATGAGGCGTAGGTGGAGTGGATGGATGTCGAATTCCAGAAGTACCCCGATCTATAGTCTACACCATGCCTTTGGGCCTACTAGGGCTACTTCTTTCTTCTTCGCTTCCAAACTCTCACATTAGAGGGTTGTATTCACTCTTGGCGAATTTGTCTAAATCTACTCTAAATCAATTTCCACTTCGTGTAGATCTAGTCTAACCCCTCTTAAACATTAAGGTAAAGGCATAATCCATTTTTCACACAAAAGCATTTTAATCCATGCTTTTAGCGACTTTAGGTACTTACCCCTCGGACCTTTGAAGAATCGTTGTTGAACTTCACTATAAGACACAGATATATCTATTTCAAATTCAATGATGAAACAACCCAAGATATTATCAATCCAGTAATCAATAGCCCTTGCAGCCTTATAATCAGAACCTTTAAGACGTTTGACTAAATTTGGAGTCCATACAATAGGATCATCATGCTTCCAAGTAGGTTCGTTATCCCCTAATTTAGATAGCCACTTGTGTAATTCACAAGGGAACATCGAAATTAAAATTTCATGTACTTCTATGTGGAGATACCTCTATAACCACTTTTCTTTTGACAAGCAAGGATTTCGATTCTCCCGAGCTGCAAACTCATGCAACTTCAAATCTATCAACTTCTCGATTTCCTTCTCAGTTGGTATCAACTTACACCACAGCACACATCCTAGTCCCAGAAAAAGAATCATTTTTTGGCTTAAGGGGGCTTGGACCGAGGTTCATAGTTAGTTGCACTAACCAACAAAACCCTACATTGTCGGCCCTTCCAGCAACAACTCGCTTAGTGCAGACTGCAATCTCACCTAAGGCAGTATTGGGGGATGCTAGAACCAAGTTTCTGCATCCATATGGCTATGTGAAGTGGGGTTAGGATGTTTCTTCAGTTTCAGGCTTGATCTGACCTTCACGAACACGTATCCATGAAATCCCCATACTTAAGCGATTTTCAGTTAAACAGAGTTATGAACTTCGTGTAAACGTCTAGTCATGCATAAAATAACATATAATAGTGGATCCAAATCTTCGTGGAGCACTTAAGACAAAAATATAGATAATTGGCATTCAATTGCGCGTACTTATAGAAAACACACAAGTATATAAATTGGACACATAATTGCTTGAAATATTCCTTCAGATTTTCCATATACAAACTTTCCAAACCTTGCGCACACAGCTGCAGGGGCCTGCACACGCAGCTACAGACTTACCAAGGTCTCCACGTACTCAGCTATAGGAGCCTTCCCCTTTGCAAAAAATATAGGAAGATCGTACATTTACAAACTCAAAGCATATGAAAATCCCATTCTCCTCACTGATTAATTCCTTAGACTCACTAAGACACCCTTTTATATATTTTTTCCCATTACAATACCATGGTCTACAAACCATGGGCGGAGCTCAAAACAATACAAAAACTAAGGGGCTTTGACCTTCCTAAAGCCCCTTGAATCCTAGTGACCTACACTAGTCGTGCTCTTCTCCTCAAAATGTGGAGACTTTATAATATCTTATCAAAACTTGACACAGAGGACCCTGTCCCAACAAGAATAGTTTCCAAATTTAATTTCTTGATAATGTCTTCTGAAATGAGGTTTTCTTGTGAACCACTATCAAATAAAGTATCTACTTTGTTATATTTTGTGATGATCGTAATATGGAACAACTCTATTCTTTCTCTTTCATTTTTAGTTTCAAAAAAATTGCTAGAAGAACTAGTATTTGCAATTGAATCCTTACTTTTCAATACCATGGCTATGATTTTTGTTTCATTTTCGGAATTAGATCCTAGATATTGTTGCGTAGTTGCATCAATCTTGTCTCTCTTTGTTATTAAACTTTTTGGGTCTCATCTCAGATTGAATTTTCCAATAGTGGTCTTCATCGTGGCCTTATTTAGAACAATGTTTACATGGAGTTTTTCTCCCTCTTTCTTGACTGAAGTATTATTTTTATTTTTTCCTTTGAACTTGATGTGGTACCACTTAACATTTGTGGGATTGTTTTGGGAACCCATACTTATATGATAGGAAAGACATATTTCATTGCCATGAGAACAAGTATCGCTTGTTTGAAGATGGGATTGAGTACATTGTTAGAGCACATAACAAGAAGTTGAATTTATCTCTTGTGAATGTTGGAAAAATGAAGAGGTTTGTAAATTCTAGTTAGAATTTTGCATTGTTGATGATTAAACATAAAGATGTTGATGAATCTTAAGCCTTACCAGAATGTGATGCAACATTAAAATCGGATTTAGTTGAAGTTGCTAATATATATGATAAGGTGTTTTAGGAATCTAATGTATTGTCTTTTAAAAGAGGAAAACAACATGAAGTTAATTTGCAACAGGATGCATCACTTTTTAACATTACTTTGAACACAATATCAGCGTTAGAGAATGCAAGAATCAAGAAGAAGATGCAAGAGCTACTTAACAAAAGGAACATTAGTTCTAATACATCTTCTTGTGGTTCTCCTAGTATTTTGGATTTGAGGAAGAATGGTGCACAGTGATGGTGATCACATTTGGTGAAGATTCAAGCCAAAAACAAGGCTAGACATGATAAGCTTCATGATGACCACAGTTTTCAAGTTGGAAATGAAGTAAGGATTTGCATCAGCAAAGAGAAAAATCGAGGTGAAAAGAACTTGAAATTAGGTAAGCCTCCTTTGATTGAAGACGTAGGAGAGAATGTTCATATTTCTTTAACAAAATTTTTCTCTTCTAAATATCTTGAAGAATTGCAGCAAGATCCTATCCTTGTAAGAGAAACAAAAACTTCAAGAAGAAGGAACGGGAAGTGCCTTCATCTGGGATTCAAAAGTAAAAAACTAGGAAAAGCCAAATGGACTGAAAAGGGAAGGGTGAGGTAATTGTACCCTCATCTGTTTGTTGACTAAAAATAGTCTTTTGGAGGTCGAAAAGCCTCAAGTTGGGAGGACTGATCCAGGGGATCAGTGAAGTGCTCAAAATTCAAAGTGTTCAAAAGTGCTTGAAACCTATACCAGTGCATATATCTCGATTACCTAAATCCAAAGCAACTTGAATCTCCCAAAACCGATATCATATGCTCCCAATCATGTTTTGGTCGTTTTCCCAAATAGGGAAAAAAATTGCAGGTTGATTTCAGGATTGCTGACTAGGCAGTCCGTACACTAACTGGGCAAGGTGACTAGACATGTTGACTTGGTTTCTCAGGCCAATGATTGGCTGCCAAGTGTCATCTCTATATTGGTCGAATTGTGTTTCATTTTGATTAGTGGTCGAATGTGTGTTACGTGGTCCAATGAATGGAGGCCACATGGGCTAATGGAGGGCTGTCACGTGGCCACCCAATAGTGCATCAAAATTTTGTATGGCCAAACAGGCCTCCCGGAGAATTGACCACATGACCTATGGATTAGCATTACGACGCCTTACCACTTCACTATCGGAGTGGTTCTTAACAGGTATAGTGGCCCACATCTATTTAAAGTTTATGTATTATGTATTTCAAGGATGAGGTTTGGGCTAAGTCCTGGCCCCCGGCCACCCCATGCCCACAAGACTGCAAGTGGGAACCCAAGGGCGTGGGCCTAGCCCTGGCCCATGGTTTAGGCATCAACGCTAACTAACCATCGAACCACAACCCAAATGCACAGAGCACCAACAAATTTGAGGGCGGAACTTTGGGGACTAGCCCCGGATCACATGGAGTGCATGTAACCTCAGTCCAGGAGATAGGAGCTAATAGCTGGGGGGCATGGGACAAGGCATCGGGCTGAGGTCCCATGGCCTACTATATGACCACATACTGAAATCCCGAGGCATGGAATAGTTGGGGACTTGAGAATAGGCCCAGGTCAGGGTTCCATGGGTGCAGGCGAAACCGGGGATGGAGTTAGCAATAGGGGCTAGATTAAAGCCCAACCCACGGTCACAGCACATGGCATGGGACCATTATGCCCTTACCAATCCAATTACCACCTAATTAAATTTTAGATCTGTTGGGTATCAGAGCACGAGCTGACCAAGTTGCAAGAATGGGCAACAAAAAGAGTCTTCAAGAGCTAGAGGAGAAGAATTTAGCTCTTCGGATGGAGAACATGGAATTGAGAAGGATGTTAGATATAGTTGAAGAGGAGAAGAGACACATGCACTTTGTTTTACATCAAGTGCTTGATGAGAAAGTTGCAGAAAGCTCTACTCATGTACTAGCAAGAGAAACCTCCAGCATGAGGCTAGTTTGTGATCATGGTTCAAATAATGGTTTTGGACCATATGTGGAAGATGTTGCATGTGCATTTTGAAAACATATTCAAGAAGAACATTATATTCTAGTTGATAAGAGTGGATGGATAGAGTCATCTACAAGTTGGCCATCATTGTCATCATCAAAATCTTAGAAGATGAATGACAAATTTAAGGAGGTAATTAACATCTCAAGTTCCAATCCTTTCATTTATATGCATAACAGCTCTTTGCAGCGTTTGAGCAACATGCCAAAGGCATAGGTATGAATTTTCTTTCCAAGATGGGA
Source organism: Pinus taeda (assembly GCA_000404065.3). Taxonomy (NCBI): domain Eukaryota; kingdom Viridiplantae; phylum Streptophyta; class Pinopsida; order Pinales; family Pinaceae; genus Pinus; species Pinus taeda. The sequence goes on from APFE030369289.1 coordinate 227,047, forward strand.
TATGAAAGTGGAGGCCTCATTTTGCTCATTGTAAGGTGCATAGACATGACACTGAACGATGTTGGAAGTTGAATATGGAACTTCGTTCAAAGAAAGGTAAAGAGATTATGATACATAATGCAAGGGAAGCAAGAGGTAGCAAAGAGGACTCTCCACAATCCTAAGCAGCCTTCTACACAAGATGGTGCAAGAAGAGAACCCACAAGCCTAGGAGAGGTAAAGTTTAGGTACACTTATTGTAAATTTGTTTTGTAAAAAATTGTAAATACTTGTTTTCATTACCTGTTTAGGTAATTTTGTAAAGTGAACATTTATTGTCACTATGTTCAACAAGTAGATTTTTTTCATTGATGTATGTATTGACTTGTTATAGTCCACATGTTAAGGACTTTTTTGAATGTACAAGATTGTTTTTCAAAGTTGTCCACGAGTTTTCATATGTTCACTGGTACAAGTATTTGATTTGAAACTTGTATGAATTCAATCTTTGTTTTTAAGATTGTATAAGATGACTATGTATAGTAGGCAAGGTCAACCATATCATGGAAAATTTTGCAGTAGGGTACTTTTTATGTACAAGCTCAACTTGGAGACATTAAAGTAAGTTTATTTTGCTTCTACATTCCTAGATGGGGTCAAGTTTGCCTTCAACAATTTAAACTTCAATATGAAGTGTTTTTAGAGTTGTACAACAATGAGAGTAGAGAGAATTTTGAGATTCCACTCATCGTTATTTTGTTCCTGTAGTAGCAATAAGAATGAAGGCTCAATTCTTAATAGAACAACAAGTTTTCTTGAGGATGATAAGTGAAGTGCCTTGATTGGGGCTTGAAGGGCACCAATTAAAAATTTTGCATTTTGGATTGATTTTTTGGGTATTTTTTAGTTCCATCCTCTTTATATTGACTAGGGAAGTAAACTCTTGGGGTCCAAAAGTTCCTAGTGGAGAGGTGTGATCAGGTGATTAATTTTAAGCTCAAAAATGAAAGTGCCCAGAAATTCTTTAGACCAGCATCAAATTGAAGAGCTCGCCGAAATGAATCCAATGCAACTTGAATCTCTCAAAACCGATATCATATGCTCTCGATATCGTGTTCTGATCATTTTCACAAACAAGCAAAAATTTTGCAAGTAAGCTAACTGGGCAGGGTGACTAGGCAGTTTGATTGTGATTTTAGGCAAATGGTGGGCTGCTAATAAGCCTTAACGCATTGATCAAATTATGTTGATTTATGATTGGTTGTTGGTTGTGGTTTCGTGGTCCAATGGATGGAAGTCACATGGTCCAAGGGATGGTTACCATGTGGCCTCCTAACGATGTATTAAAATTATTTTATGGGTCGAACTTCCCTCACAGGAATCGAGCATGAGAATGGTCGAGCAACATGGCAGCGTCTTACTGCTAGGGTGCATGGTATTTCTTAACTACTATACGTCCCAATTTATATTTAAATTTTATGTGGTTTTGTATTGGGGGACAGGGTCGGGGCTAATCCCTAGCCCCCGGTCACCACACTCCCACAGGACCGCAAGCAGGGGAACCAAGGGCACAGGCATAGCTCTGACCCACGGTTCAAGGACCGGTAGTTAAAACCTAATGTGACCACAACACGTATTGCAGTGCCAATCAACGGGGGACTAAGGAATAGGACCAGCCCACAGGCATATCCCCACCATGTAACTACAAGCCAGGAGCAGAGGTGTTAATAGTTTAAGTGCAGATTTTGGGGGACAACACTTGGTCATGAGCACACCCATATAACCACATGCCAATAATGGAGGGCTTGGTGGAGGTTTTCAACTGATGCAGAGTTAAGGGGTACAACCCCGAGGTCTTATGCAACCAACGTGATCACGCGCCAGGGTTTAGGAGCTCCGACAAGTAGGGTTGGTCGTTGGTAATTCATGCTGTCCTAATCAGATTTCCTTGATCATAGTCCTCTTTGCCACCTCTTATACCAATCCAATTGCTTGTGCCAAATCCAATTGCACCTATAAAGGTACCATAATGTTGTAGGTGACAATTTTTACTAGTCTTGATTGAGAATGTACCCCAAGGTGATATATGATGTCTCCTACCTATATAATCATACTATGGTTGACATGTTATGTTGTTTTGAATTCAAGAAAACAATAATGACAACAATTCTCATAATGGATCTATAATGCAAAAGAAGCCTTCTGTCATAAACTGAGAGATGGATGGATGAAAAATAACTATAGTGGGGACGATGAAAAAGGGGATGGATAGTCAAAGTAGCTTGTGCCTCAAGCTTTGTAATGAGGGAAAGGTATGTTGTTGAAGGAGCAGATGATTCTCCCTCTATATGAGACAATCAAACTGCTCTAATTGCCCTGTAGTCTGCCCCCTGTTGAAGAATGTAACTAGTGCTAGTCTTCATAATTGTATTTGTCAAAAAAAAAAGAAAAATAATGTTTATTGTAAAAGAAAAATATTTTTGAACCGTTGGTTTCATGCTCTTTTTTTTTATTTTCTAAGTCATAGCCTCCATTGAAGGCTTATAGGTTTTGTCAAGAGTCAAAAGAGTCTTTGTCACATTTATTAGACCCTTCTTGGGCGTTTGTATCATGTAAAGAAAATTATTCTTGAGTCAAAAGTGTCATTTGTTACCTCCTCACCAAGTCAGCCCTATCCTGATGAAGTTGGCTTAGATTAGGGTTGTTTAACCTAGCAGAAGCACTATAAATAGAGGCATCTCGACTCATTTGGAGATGTACAATCACAAGTTCAGTCCACAAGAGAAAGAGGATGAAAAAGAGAGTGAATTGCAGGAGAAGAAGACCTAATTCAAGGAAGAAGCTAAATCGAAATTTGGAGCATCTCTCTCTCACACACGAGCGAGTTTTCTAGGGTTTATGTGCAAGTTGTAGGCACCAAAATTTCTGTTGTAACTACAAGTCTGAAATTTTGTAGTTGGGGTACCAAAATTTTCAATCGAAAACAATATGAGTTGACACTTGGAGGATTGGCAGAGTTTGTCTACATAAAGGAAGGGCTGAGTTGGTGATTGGAGAAGAGTTGAACTAGGTTTTCCCCTAGATAGGGGTTTTTCCCTCGTTGAGTGCCTATATCTTGTGTTTCTTGTTCTTATGATCTTCATACATTTTGACTTGGAAATTTATCGATGAAATATAACATAATTAAGAATTTAAAGAATCCAACATACATCACAAGTAATTATCAAGGAAAAGAGGAATCAAACCCTAGTATCTAAACGCATTGATTTCTCAACATGGTATCAGAGCTAAGGTGATGAAAGGAATATTTGAAGGTAGCTTTATTGGCTATCATTTGAAGGAAGGAAAGCAATCTTGGAAGAAAATATCACTCTCTCAATGGAAAGTTGTTTGAAGATGGAACTCAATCTCTTGAAAATTGCAAGAAGCTTTGTTGGAAGATTCATCTACAATTTATCTAGGGGAGTCAAGGGTGGAGATTTTTGGCTATACTTACAAGTACACTTGATGATGAAAATGCATGGATTATTTATAGTGGATCCTCAAGACACATGACAAGAGAAAGTGGACAACCACATACTCTAGCAAAGGGGTCATCATAACATGTAGTGGAGCTTGAGACAACAATAGTTATGTAGTCAAGGGCCTTGGATCTACATCATTAGAGCTAGAAAGTAGATGAAAGCTACATCTCAACAATATTCTCTATTTCCCAGGTCAAAAAAAGAATTTATTTTCCATTTCTTGTTTAGAATATAAAGGAGATAGAGTTGTTCTTGTAGATGGTAAATTTTTTGTTTGGGGAAAGGATTCTAGCTTTCAAAAGGCAACAATTATTGGGATTCAAGAAGGAATATTATATAGGGTTATAATACCATCTCCTTAAGCCTTTGTTCATATGGATATTAGTCTCATTGAACTTTGCCATACAATATGTGGACACGGTCACTACAAGATAATACCCTCTCTAAGTAAAATGGTGAAGGGCATCCCTAACATCAAGGAGGACCATGAAGGATTTTGCAAGGGATGTAATTTGGGAAATAATACTAGGAAGCCTTTAACAAGTAGTGATACAAGGTATAAAGAAATTCTAGACCTCATTCATTTCGGTGTATGTGGACCTATGTCTGTTAAATATATTGGAGGTCCCCTATACTATGTGACCTTCATTGATGATCACTCTAGAAAGACATGGTTCTATATTCTCGAGTCAAAGGATGAAGTATTTGAAAAGTTCAAGGAATTAATATCTGAATTAGAAACCCTAACCAAAAGAAAGATAAAGATCCTTAGATTCGACAATGGGGGTGAATATACATCTAAAGAAGTTGGCATTAAGATGGAGCTCATAGTTCCCTACAATCCCGAACAAAATGGAGTAGCAAAAAGGAAGAATAGAACCATTGAAGAATGCATTAGAACTATGACATTGTATCAAGACCTACAAAAACTTGTATGGGGAGAAGAAGCCATGAAACAATATACATAAAAAATAGAAGTCCCCATTGAATCCTTGATAATGTGGTATCAAAGGAAGCATTCTTAAGAAGGAACCACATGTAGACCATCTCCGAAGCTTTGGATGTCCTACATACATTCATGTTCCAAAAGACAAGTGAAAGAAGTTAGACTCTAAAAGTATGAAAGGTATATTCGTTGGCTATATCCTTTCATCAAAGGCTTATAGAATCTACAACAAATACGAAAGACAATTTGAAGTTAGCATAGATGTTATATTTGATGAAAATCACACCTATAAAATATCCAAGGACATACCTCTTGAATCTAATGAAGAAGATGCACCACTATTTGAACAAGCAAAATAGCATGACAAGTCTCCTACAATTCAAGAAGAAGGACCAAGTGAACCTATTCAACCTACAATCATTCCTTAAACAAAGAAGAGGCCAAATTGGTTAAAAGATACACTTGAAGATATCGAAGGAAATGGAGCAGCAAAAGGAACTTTTAGAGAAAGAAAAATATCGAAAAGATACTCAGGATATGTAACATAGATGAAAAAATTAATTGAAGAAAAACCAACTACCTTTGAAGAAGTTGCTCATCAAGAAGAATAGAAGAAAGCAATGTAAGAACAATATCAATCTATCATGAAGTATGGAGTTTGGGAAATCGTTCCTAGACCTAGTGACAAATCTATTGTCACTTCAAAATGGATTTACAAGACCAAACATGTCCTTGATGGAATCATAGATAGATTATAAAGAAAGATTTGTTGCAAGGGGTTTCTCTCAAAAAGGAAGGAATAGACTATGAAGAAACATTTGCTCCTAATACTAGATACACTAGTATTAGATCTTTAGTTTCTATAGCAGTGACTATGAGATGGAATATCCATGAAATGGATTCCAAAACAACCTTCCTATACGGAACCGTAGATGAAGAAGTATATATTGATCAACGGGAAGGCTTTGAGATAAATGGCAAGGAAACTCACTTTTGCAGATTAAAGGAAGCTCTATATGGATTGAAACAAGCTCCTAGGTCGTGGTATACAAGAATGGATGTCTATCTTCTAAGGATTCGTTTTGTCAAAAGTTTTGTTGATGAAAACCTATACATCAAGATATTGAAGAATGAACCAGTTATTATATTGTTATATGTGGATGATTTATTTGTTACATGTGTAGAGCGAAGAATTCTAGAATGTAAGAAAATGTTTGCAGCAAAATTTGAAATGAAATATATAGGAATCATGCATTACTACTTGGGCTTGGAAGTTTGGCAGAAACTCGGTGAGATGTATTTTTGTCAAGGAAAGTACATAATCAATATGTTACAAAAGTTTTGTATGATGGATTCCAAGCCTATGACTACTCCCATGATCACAAATCTAAAGAAGTTGAAAACTCTGACTCTAGTCTTGTTGATCCTACAAGTTATTATAAGTTAGTGGGATCTTTAATGTACTTAGTGAATGCTTGACCTAATATATGCTTTGTTGTAAACGTTTTGAGTCAATTTCAGTTGGAGCCTTGTCATGACCATTGGATAATTTCCAAGAACATTTTAAGATACTTACGTGCAACTATTCATCATTTCCTAAAGTCTGATGAGAAGGAAGTTAGATTGATAGGTTTTATTTATTCCAACTAGGGTGGAAGTGAGACAGATGGAAGAAGTACTACCAGTGGTTGTTTCAGTTTGGGATCCGTAATGATTTCATGGATGAGTAGAAAACAAGATCCTATTGCTTTAAGTAGTGTTGAAGTCGAATATGTTGTTGCATGTGAAGTAGGAAAAGAAGCAGTTTGATTAAGAAAACTCTTATCATATTTGTTTGGAGGGACACTAGATCCTACAGTGATAAATTGTGATAACCAAAGTAGCATCAAGATGTTTGAAGACCCCCTGTTTCATGCCAAGACAAAGCATATTAACAACAAGTACCACTACATTAGATGTCTGGTGTAGGATGGGGTCATGAAAGTACAATATATTGCACAGATGAGAAGGTAGATGACGTGTTGATGAAGTCTATTCCAAATAAGAAGTTTGAATATTTCTGAAGCATGATTAGATTGGCTGATATTACAAATTTAGTAATTAGGGAGAGATGAAGCATCTTGGGGCAACAAGACGCTTGGGAGGACATCTAGTCGGCCTATGATGATGTCTAGATCTCAAAGTAGGGAGGGTATTGTTGGTCTTGTGGAGCTCCGACCTTGGATACAATACCTAAATCCCTCGGTTGGTGTTAGAGCTAAACCCTGATAGTACTGATAGAGGCTAAAGCTTGGAACACACCTTAGTCCCACTCAGTTAGATAACTTGGTCAGTTATCTAATATGTAACATTGTGTGTGCTATAACTATTCATATATTATGTTGTTTTGAGTTATCCATGTACCTAGGTATATATGTAATTATGAATACCTCCCCAGTTAAGAGGGAGTGTTGAAGAATGTAACTAGTGTCAGTCTTCATAATTGTATGTGTCTAAAGAAAATAAAAAGAAATTTTATTGTAGAAGAAAAATATTTTTGAAGCATGGGCTTCATGCTCTTTTATTCATTTTCTAGGTCACAACCTCCATTAAAGGCTTCTAGGTTTTTCCAAGAGTCAAAAGAGTCTTTGTCACATTTATTAGACCCTTCTTGAGTATTTGTACCATGTAAGGAAAAATACTTGAGTCAAAAGTGTCATTTGTCACCTTCTCACCAAGTCTACCCTATCCTAATGAAGTTGGCCTAGATTAGGGCTATTCGACCTAGCGGAGGCACTATAAATAGAGGCAACTCGACTCATTTGGAGACACACATTCACAAGTTCGATCTACAAGAGAAAGATGACGAAAAAGAGAGTGAATTGTAGGAGAAGAAAGCCTAATTCAAGGAATAAGATAAATCGAAGCTTGGAGCATATCTCTCTCACACACATGCGATTTTTCTAGAGTTTTTGGGCAAGTTGCAGGGGCAAAAATTTCTACAGTAACTGCAGGTCTGAAATTTTGTAGCGAGAGGGCTGAAATTTTGGATTGAAGCATTATTTGAGGAGATGACACTTGGAGGATTTGGCAGAGTTTGTCTACATAAAGGAATGGTTGACTTGGTGATTGGAGGAATTATTTTTCTATGTCAAAATGGTCTTGGATTGTCTCATTTTGATTTAATCTACTAGTGGAATAGTTGGACTGGGTTTTCCCCTAGATAGGGGTTTTTCCCTGACTGAGTGCTTATATCTTATGTTTCTTGTTCTTGTGATCTTCAAACATTTTGATTTGGTAATTTCTTGATGAAAGATAACATAATTAAGAAGTAAAAGAAACCAACATATATCACAAGTAACTATCAAGTAAAAGACGAATCAAACCCTAAGATCTACATGCATTGATTTCTCAACACCCCCCTTTTATTCAGACCTTGAAATGAAGACTAAATGATAGAACCAAAAACAAGAGTCTTCACTTTAACCCAACACACAATTCTATCCTAATTGTGTGAATGATTGTATTTAAGTCGAACACAAAGGAATCACTAGCTTATTGGCCAATAAGGTTCACTATTAACCAGTGTGAGGTTGCTCACTGTTAATGTGAATGAGAGCCAAGGTGCCTCTCGTACATCTTGTTGGGCATGAATAAATGTGTTTATGTTGAATTTCCAACAATATCTAGTGAGCATGGGACCACTTGATCGATAATAGGACCACTTGCATTTTAACACCAGTGATTTTTGGAGGTTTGTGGTCATAATGAGATTTGAACTTTGAGTAATAATATTTTCACTAGGATAGGAAGCACTATGGCAAGCAAGATCTCATGTTGCTTATCATGGGTTGTGCATTTTTGTTTTTCGATATATATAAAGAACCACCCACCTTTTGGACTTGATATTATTGACCTTTGAGGAAGTTATGCTATTTGATCAAGTACTAGAGTGCATGCATCAAGGAGGCCTCTCTTGTGAAGTTTCCTTGATTGGATATCCTATTTTTATCTCTAGCTAGAGCACATGACATGAGGATATATTTTTGTGGTTGAGAAAGGTATTTTTAGGGAAGTACACTTGTTATTTTCATCTTGAGAGGAGAATTGTATGGCATGGGGAGCTATTTTTATGGATGAGGAAGGTGTTTTTAGGGAAGGATGCCTGTTATTTTCATCCTAAGAGGAGTGCATGGTCTTGGAAAAGGCTTTATGGAGGATTTAACTAGTTTCCTTAGCCTATTCTTACTATAGGATGGTGCAAATAGCTTGGAGGATAGTATAATTGAGTTAGGCTTGCTTTATTTTAGATTATTTTCCTCTTATGAACACTTGTGCCCTCTATGGAGGAGTTATCTTTGGCATGTTGCATCCTTAACTTCTAATCATAACTAGTGATACTTTTGTACACTTCAATGCCTATTGTATAAAGGTGGGGGTAGGGTGAAGAAGGGTTCAATGTTATTATTGAGAAATAAATTTACTTGAGTCTCTTGCTTTTCACACTCGTTTATTGTTGGATTAATTATGAAAGGACATTGTCATCATTGAGAAGTAGAAATTTATTGTATTATATTCATGTGATTACATTCCTTAATACTAGTGTAAGAAAGAGGTTGAATGCCCCCAAGGAGCTCTTGTAGTGAAATTGATATTCTTCCAAACCTTTACTTACTACTTTGGAAATAAAGGTAACATCTATTCATTTGATACATTTTATGGTTTACTGTGTTGCTTATTGTACTTTGATCTTTTGAATTGATTAATAGTGGGAAGTACCCCCCTTATTATTTTTTGACAATCCACAATCTCTTAGATTCAAGGCACTTAGGTCACTATTCATAATTTTGCTATTGTGCATCCACTAATTTTTCTTTTCTGCACATATATCTTCTCTTTTAGAGGAAATTTTTCATGGTATAACAATAGATTTCAATGCTTCCCAAGATTACAATCATCTTAAAGTAGCTTTTTTTGTTGTTTTGTGCATTTAATTGCAAATTACAAGTCTAAATTTTATAATTACAGTGAGATTTTATTACAATGTGGTAACATTTTTTTCATTCCTAGGGTTCACACTTCATTTACAAAATGAATAGATATCTCCCCTTTTGGTTATCAAGCAATGATCCAAAGTGCATGGGGACTATATGAGGTAGCACTATACAATCTCTAAACTGCCTTGTTGTCCTTATAGTTTCAAGTAGTAATAGAATCCATTGACACTCAAGGATGAGCTCATCGTTGTGCTCAAATGATTTATGCAATCTTTAGTCAAAATCATTAATAAATTTTCCAAAATTCCATATAGGATACATTGAGGTATCAGTCCCCATGGTTGGTTGGGCCATCTCCCCAAGAAAAGCCAAAAAAATGCCCTTGTGCCCTCGAAAGATAGTTTTCTTTCTTGCCATTGAATTGGATGGTCACATAGAGTGTTGGTAGAATAGCAAATCATGTATTCCTTAGGTTGCGGTGGAGCGAGTAAAAAATATTTCACAAGGAAATCCTATGAAATTATCCCTCAATAAGAACATAATAAAGATGTATATGATGAATATGATGAATATGGGTAGTTAGTTGTGGTGTTTGTTCACCACATGTGTAATAGTCTCATTCATAGTGGTAGGTTGTGCAAAAACTTGACAAGAAACAAAAGTTAGGGTTGGTTCAACACTAACTAGTGTTGAAAGGGTCACCAAAGTGCCCACAAGGAAGTGAAATTCATACATATGCTCCTTCCAATCTTCTTTAGGTTTAATAGAATAATTTGAATTGGGATAAGCAAGAACACAAAAAGAACTTGGTGTAAATATTTTTCTCCTTTGTTCAAGTTGTTGAAATCAATCAAATCAAAGTTATTAGAATGGGGCTAGTAATAGGATTCTCACTCAATTCCCTTAGGCCTAATGGTCTTTGTCTAATAACAATGATTATATTCTTTTCCCTTGGAGGTGGGTCCAATTCCATCCAAGGTATGTCTTTATTGTCAATTTTTTCTTTAATTCAACATTATACATCATCTCAAGAAACACTCCAAACTAGTATGAAGAATCTTTCCAAATGAAGATGAGCACTTAGTTCAAAAACTCCAATCAATCGAAGGGTGCTAGACAAATTGTAGGTGGACCTCATAAAATAGAAATAAGAGGGACCTAGCTCTATTATTATGAGTGGTGGGTTAGTGGGTCCATGCTCCATCCATATTACAGTGTATGAAACTAATTGATTTAGGACAAAAAGACAATTTAGGGAAAAAGGTCAATTCTAGATGAGACTGGAAATTTTTGGTTAAATGATACGATTTAGATTGAAGATGGTATAAAACCAATCTAGCCAACTAATTCAATCATTTTTAGTTTAGTTCAAATAACAATGACTTATATTTATGTTCAAGGCTCCCTAGTTAAGCTTGATGGAGTGATGTCTAAGACATAGATTTTTGAAGTGGAATTTACAAGGTGCACATTTTGCACCTCATGTACTCTTATAGAAGATCCTATAACACACTACTATCAACAATGGGTATTTGGAAACATAACCATTCTCGTAAGGAGATTAATTATAATGCAAATATGATAGTACAATAACAATAGTGTAAGTACACAAATCTGACTAGAAAAATTTGTGTGTGGAATTGAAAAAAGTGTTCTTATTAAGATAAAATTTAATCTAAATCTTGGCTAAGAGATCACTTTAAAATAACAAAAAAATGAATCGGTAGGCTAGAATCCTTCTAATCATTAATAGACCCCTTATTGTATGTTTACATTTATCTACTTACTCTTACATATTCTCTTAATATTGAGTTAATGGGGTATAGATACAAAATCAAGTGAAAATAAGTCAATTTAAGGTTTATTCTTGAGATCACAAGTTGACCCAATACACTGCATACATATAATGAATATATAATTAAACAAGTCCACATAGTGGCATCACTTGCCCCATCCTTTGGACATTTTAGATTCAAGGAAAATATAGTATGAATGTTCAAATATTTAGCAAATTTGTCGAATATGTGATTTATATGATTCACCAATGCTAACAATTCTCATAAGAAAAAGGAAAAAGGAAAAAATCCAAGGTAGGCCCCAAAGCATCTTAAACAAAATATGTGGATGATTGTCATCTATAATAGTGTATGCATCTACCTTGCCTCACACATTATGAACAATAATAATTTTTGCATTGTACAAAGAAAATAATTATGGTTGAGGAAGAAGATAGATTTTGAAAAAACTCAACTTGCAACTTAGAAGTTTGAATTATCAATGAAATTGCATCATAAACAATACCATTTATCTAATTGTCCATTAATATAGTTTCCTAATTAATAAATGTACATGTAGATGTATCGTTGGTTGGTTGGAGTGCTTGCTTCACCATTGAATTAATGTAGTGGATTGAAAATTGTACTCCTCAATAAATGAATCAACTTATGATAATACTCTAGTCAAGACTTTGGCACAAATAACATGAAAATAGGTAGGTGCTTTGAAGTTATGGCTTTAGATTCTCCTTACTATTTTGTTATTTACTTGAATATCTTATTCTTCTAGCTGCACATGCATGAGTAACATGGGGATAAGATGACTTCTGCATGACATTGAAGAGGACAAAGTGGTAATCAAATTCTCAAGAGCATAACCTTCACACATGGGATTGGAATGGGGGTACTCTTTTTTTGTCAAGAATATCTTACTGAGATTTACAACATTGGAACAATGCTTTCCCACTACATTAGACTCACAAAAATGCTACAAAATATCACCACAATCCATTCACACGAGGGGAGACCTATGTGGATGGTATGAACTTGTAAATATGGAGTTGATATCTAAAAACAATATGGCATTTTATACATTCACTATAGTTGGTGCATATGTAGCATGATAGATTTAGTGTGGTGATGGGGTGATCTCGATGTCCTCCTCTTACTACCTTTATTTTTATGTCCCCGCCATTATGATTTCCATTGAACAACAACAATAACATAACAAATATAATATATTTTTAAAATGAATTAGATCCTAAATTATTAGACTTTCACATCAATAATATTTGAAAATATATATATATATAAACATAAATTGTTATACTATATATAACTAATATATCGATAAATATGAGAATTACTTATTATATAATAATTGAGAAAAATCATTATAATGAAAAAGTTACAACTAAAGTAATAGGGAAAAGTTACAATGATTTGGATTGAAGATGTTGTAAAACTAATTTAACCAGCCAATTCAACCATTTTTAGTTTGGTTCAGATAACAATCACTTATATTTATGTTCAAGGTTCCCTAGTTAAGCTTGATGGAGTGAAGTCTAAGACATAGAGTTTTACAGTAAAAGTTACTAGGTGCACATTTTCTACCTCATGTACTCTTATAGAAGACTCTATAACGCACCACTGAGTCAACAATGGGTATTTGGCGATGGAACCATTCACGTAAGGAGATTAATTAAATAACAATAGTATAAGCACAAAAATATTTAACTAGAACTATATATATATATATATATATATATATATAATTGAATAAAAATGTTCTTATTAAGGTATAACTTAACTGGGATCTTAGCTAGAAAAAATCACTTTAAAATAACACAAGAAGGAATTGGTAAGCTATAATCCTTCTAATCATTAATAGATTATCTACTCTGGCTCTTACATCTTCTCTTAATATTGAGTTGATCGGGTATAGATACAAAATCAAGTGAAAATAAGTCAAATTAAGGTTTATTCTTTGGATGACAAGTTGACCTAATACATTGCATACATATATAATTAAACAAGTCCACATAGTGGCATCACTTGCCCCTTTCTTTGAGCATTCTAGATTCAAGGAAAATATAGTAGGTTCATGTTTAAATATTTAGCAAATTTGTCTAATATGTGATTTCTATGATTCACCAATGGTCACCATTCTCATCATTAATCATTAAGAGAGAACAAAAAATAAAATCCAAGGTAGATCTTGAATCATCTTAAAGTAGATATATGTGAATGATTGTCATTTGTAAAAGTGCATGCATCACTTTGCCTCACATTATGAATAATCATAATTTTTGCATTGTACAAAGACAATTATGGTTGAGGAAGAAGATAAATTTTGATAAAAATCAACTTGCACTTTAGAAGTATGAATTATTAATGAAATTACGTCATAAAGAATACATTTTATCTAATTGCCCATTAATATAGCTTTCTAATTAATAATTGTACATGTATATGTATCTTTGGTGTGAATGCTTCAACACCGAATAAGTGTAGTAGATTGAAAATTGCATTCTTCAATAAATGAATCAACTGATGATATTACTCTAACCGAGACTTAGCATAAATAACACAGAAATAGGTAGGTGCTTTGACGTTAGAGTTTTGGATTCTCCTTGCTATTTTGTTATTTGCTTGGAAATCATATGTTTCTAACTACACATGCATGCGCAACATGGGGATAAGATGGCTTCTACATGGCATTGAAGTGGACAAAGTGGACTCCCAAAAAATGCTACAAAAGGTCACCACAATCCATTCACGAGGGAAGACATGTGTGGATGGGATGAATTTGTAAATATGGGGTTAATACCTAAAAACAATATGGCCTTTTCCACAATCACTATAGTTGGTGCCTATGTAGCAAGATAGAGTTAGTGTAGGGATGGAGTGATCTCCATGTCCTCCTCTTACTAACTTTATTTCTATGTTTCTATCACTATGATTTACATTCAACAACAATGGTTACCTAACAAATATGATATCTTTTTAAAATAGATTACATCCTAAATTATTAGATTTTCACATCAATAATTTTGAAAATTATATATATATAAACTGATTTACTATATATAACTGATATATTGATAAATCTAAGAATTACTATATATATAATAACTATGAAATTTTATTATGATGAAAAACTTACCACTGAAGTAAAGAGAAAAGTACATCTATAAATACAACATTAAGCACATCTATAAATACAACATTGGGTTTGTATTAAAAATATATATATATAAATGTAACCATTAAATTGTTTGTTATTAAATACTTTCACAAATTATATATATAACTAATATACTGAAATATGAGAATTACTATATATAATAAACTGAAAATACAATTGAAGTATATCTATAAATAACCATTGTGTTCATTTAAAAAAACAAAAACAAAAAACAAAAAAACTTTAAATTATTTGTTATTAATACTTTGATTGTAAAATACAAACTAAAATGTTAGTTCTCTTCCAAAAAAAATAATAAAATAAAATATTGTGTTCAAAAATATAATTTAAAAGAATATAAAATATAAAAAATCAGTGAAATAATATCGATAATTTATGACATATTTATAACAATACCATATGTAAGTATTGCAATCAACATAAATTTATTGAAATTTATTTAATTATGAACCAAAAAAAATTAACATCTTTATTATTTAAAGATTTTAAATTTAAATAAAATGTTTATATTATAATAATTAATTTTGCTAATATATTATTTTTAATATAAATTATTTTCAACTTTAAATAGGTACTTCAGTTGATTCCAAAATTAGACCTCATTTTCTAAAAAAACAATGAATATATAAAAAATAAATGTCAATGTAGCGAAAATGAGGTCTCCAAGCTATCCTTATATCTTGGAGCAAAATACTCGGGACAAATGTGGTACTCTCAGTCATACGAGTCACGACTCTTAGTCTCGTTGCTCCCCAGGGTCCACAGAGTGCATTTAACTGGCAACTCGCAACTCAACTGAGCGCGTCGTCATTGGTAGCGAAGAATATAGGTGGTGGTGATTTCAAGATGTCAAGTAGCAGGATGATGTTGGGGATGAGTGTGGAGGTGCGGAGTAACGAGTCCAGGTATCGTGGTGCTTGGCTGCAGGGAGTGATGGTGGCCACCTATGTGCCACCTGGGCGAGCGTGTCGTTGCAAGATACGCTACCAACAAGAATTTCAATTCCTCATGGACAACGGGCAACCCTTGACAGAAGATGATGTGTCATATACCCAAGTCAGACCCATTCCTCCCCTCTTGTCAGAAACACGCTCTTACACCGTTGGGGATATTGTTGAAGTTTATGACGATCATTGCTGGTGGTGGGGCTCCGTCATTAAAGTGTTTCATGCTGCCGAGTGTTTCTTAATTCATAATCCTCAGACCGGCTGCTACAATAAATTTCCTCTCTCCAAACTACGCCATCCTTTACAATGGTCCAAAGGAAGTTGGTCGCTGTTGTACCCGAAGGTGACACCTTTATTGCGATTATAGTTTCATATCATTTTCCTTCTTTTCTATTATCATTTTCCTCTCTCCAAACTACGCCATCCTCTACAACGGTCCAAAGGAAGTTGGTCGTTGTTGTACTCAACGGTGCACCTTTATTGCGATTATAGTTTCATATCATTTTTTCTTCTTTTTTATGAGCATTTCTTCGGTGATGAACTTTATATGATATAGGGTTCCCATTAGATCAATAATTTGTTTCTGCGGTTGATTAATGGATTTTTATATTCATGTTCTCTTTTAATTGTTTCCAATAGAAAGAGGATGATTTGAAGTGTTCGAGTAATCCAGAATTATCAGGATTTTTATATTCGCATTCTCTTTTACTTGTTTCCAATAGAAAGAGGATGATTTGAAGGGTTGGAGTAATCCAGAATTATCAGGATTTTTATATTCACGTTCTCTTTTACTTGTTTCCAATAGAGAGAGGATTGTTCGAGTAATCCAGAATTATCAGATCGCTTTTAAGTAGTTTTGTAAACCTAGGGTTCAAACTATGACTTCATGATTATTAGGGTTCAAACTATGACTTCATGATTATTATGCACCTATGAGGTTCAATACATTAACGTCCACCTGGGTTTCAAGAGAACTTCGAAATATTCTTGTTTCAAGTTGAACTAGGGCTTTAAAAAATGACGAGGATATGTGCATTTATGTAGACTTGGCATTGATTTATCCATTAATGAACTTTTGTTTTCAAGAATTAATGAGCTTTTGTTTTCAAGCATTTTTTTAAGGAGGCGTGTTTTCATCTCGGTTGCAAGAGAACTTTGAAATATTCTGGTTTCAAATTGAATTTTGAGGGCTTTAAAAATGGTGGGGATATCCTGCATTTATGCAGACGTCACACTGATTTATCTATGACATTAATCAGCTTTTGTTTTCAAGATTTTTTTAAAGAGGCAGGGTTTAGAAGATTTTAAATAACTGTTTTTAAATTAATTTATTGAATTTCAGATCCAAATCATGACCTTCCATTTATTATACAAGTGGAAGGGTCCAATATATCATCCTTTATGTGCCTAATAATTATGAAGTCCGAAGTGGCATTTGAACCCTAAATTTTACGAAGTCAAAATCAAAGTCGATGCCTATTTACTTTTTCACCTAGTTTCAAACTTTCTAGAGAACTTTGAAACATGTAATACATTTTCTTTAGAGTTGAATTCTGTAGAATATAACAATGATATTGTCCATTCTCACAAATTTGAAACTCAGTTGCATCTGTGTACACAATGGGCATCAAACATACAAGTATGGTTGATTATGCTTACTACGTTGTAGATGGGTTCATATTTCCATATCCCTGCCTGGTGTATAAACATTAATCCTTGCCTTGTAAGGGGAATGTAATTCTCTTCGACTACGTGTGCAGTGTAGGAGAGATGGATGATTTAATTCCAAAATTATAACCCACTAAAAAAATTCCTACTTTTACTAATTCTCTCTCAGAACTTGTATTATTATGTTTCCTAGTGAACTTAGGAGGACCTTTAGTCCCTCCATAATACAATGGCTAATGTATTATTTCTTGTGTCTTGTAGCATTCAAGGGATGTCATCTATGATGGAAACTGTCCCATGGCTGAAAATAGTGAGCAATCTTCTGTTGCATCATGTCCTGGGGATATGCAATCCCAAGAGCAACCTGAAGAAGAAGTGAACAAGCAGAGAAGACCATGTGGCTTGGTAGGAACTAGGGTACCACAGAACACTCAAGAATGCTCAAATTTCCTTAATGCTAAGCGAGTTGTCAAAGATTCAAGACGGTCCAAGTCCTTTGGAACTGGATTAAAGAATGTTGAAGCCCATCCTTTGAAAGGAGTCAAAAGGCCGTATGTCCCTGATGACAGAAGAGATGGAACATTCAATGGATTAAAGAATGTTGAAGCGAATTCTCCTGCCTGTCCTTCGAAACGAATCAAAAGACCGTGTGTCCATGATGACAGAAGAGATGGAACATTCAGTGGCATTCAAAATGGAAAATGTGATAATGTCAAAAGGTTTACGCGTGGAGATTCCGCAGAAGCCATGGAGCAAAGGATAAAAACACATGAGATGGAGTTACTGGCATATCGTTCTGTGCTAAAGGCCTTTTACGCTCAGAATCCAAGTTCCTTAAGCTTGGAATGTCATTGTTTGCTGACCAACCTCCGTATTCAATTCCACATTACCAGCGATGAAAATACACGCGAGTTGAAAAGAGTCACTTCTCAGTCCTAATATCCGATGTTCGCATCTTGCAAAAATGCATTTTATGAGTATGTCAACATCAGGGAGCCAAAACATTTTCATGGCTCCAGTCAACTTTCAAACTATTGATTAATAATAAAGAGTACATTCAGAAAATTGGACTCTGAATCTAAAGCCCTTGTTTGGTCTTTTATTTGACATGATTTCAAGATGTCCACAATTCAGTCGAATTTCTTCTGGTGGGGATGCACATTTTCGTGGCAATTGAGTTTAAATATACCAAGAAAATTAATTTGGAAGTCAGGCTTAAGCAAGAGTTCAAAGTATAAAGGATGTTAACTCGCTCAATAGTCTATGAAAAGCTCTTTATGTCATAATACATCATTCCAGAAGAGAATTCAAATTTATAAATTTTATTAAAACTTTTATATTGAAAATATAATTAATGCAGGAAGCATCTGACTTCATTTACATTGATACTGAACCCTATCAAACAAAGTTCAGTTTCTTTGGTCCACACACCTAATTACCTTTAAATTTATTGTCTTTCCCATGAAGTATTCTAGCTGAAAAGTGTAAACAAAGAATGAGGCCCCATGTTCAGTTATTGGATGCCTGATTTGAATCCTTGGGCAGGCTCCTTTCTTGACTCTGCAATAACTACTTATGTTTTCTACTTCTTGTTCTGTATAATGGGAAGGGCCAGCCACAAACAGTCAACTTTTTTTCTTACATAATATCTTAAATAACTTTGAAGATCCCAATACAAAACAGTACATACTTTAGGCAAACTAAATGCAAGTGGAGCCCAATCTGTCTGCAGCAAGTTTAATATGAGAATTAAGAGCAGTTGGTTTGTAAGACTTTTGATGCTCTAACAACCAATCTGATTCTCTCTATCTACCACTAGCTTTGTTGTTGCAGCTGACAGTATCCAAAATTATTTTCTGGGTTCTTAAGTGTAATCTACATTTAAGTTATTTGGCTTGAGATTCCTATATCAATTTATTCACCCAGTTTCAAACTATATTGTATTAATTTCTCATGCAGTTGCAATATTGTTACTTGATAGTCTATAGTATATACACAGCTGCTGGTGCAGTTAAATCTTAACGCTTCTTCCTTTGGGAAGAATTTGTATATTTTGGATTGAAAATTGAGTTCAATATTGATGTTTGTGCTCTACGGTATGCTCAATGACACCATGTATAAGGAACGCAAGAAAATAACCTATAATACTACTCCCATAGAAGGTCACGTTAGTCTTGACAAGTTGGTTAAGTAATGTGGAGTTGTGACACTGTAGATTGGGCCATCTATGTAGAAAATAGTAGAGATGAGGAGGAAAACTTGGTTATGGTGGGATGTGGATTCATCATAAATTTTGTAGTTGTCTATAAATTACTTTTATGGTAAGCATCATTAGGACAATTTCTAAAAGATACCACAATCCCTTTTAAAGGTAAGCATCATTAGGACAATTCCTTAAAAATGCCACAATCCCTTTTAAAGGACTTCTTGAATTGATTCATATAGACAGCAACATATGTGAGCCACTGCAAACTATATGGCATGCTGGTGCAAGGTACTTCGTTACATCCATTGATGATGCATCTGGTAGAATGCCAACTGCTTTTCTTAACAATAAATGAAAATTTTAGATACTTTAAAAGTATTTCCAGCTTTGGCTGAAAAGTAGACAGCAAAATCTCCCAGGAAAATTAGCGTGACAATTACAACAAATACTTTTCTACTTTACTAAGTGATAAAGGAAAAGATGAAGCAAGATGAGCAAACCGAAGATATAGATTGTAAAATGTAAAGGTGAAAAACTTGCTCAAAAAACACAAGATGATATTTTCATTATCTTTAGGTTTGTTTTTATGCATACTCGAAACAGAAATTTGCACTTGATGGAAAGAACATAAATACTTTAAAGGTGAAGGCCTCTCTTAGAAGAATGACACTCTAAGAAGGACACTAAAAGATGATGTCAACTATCTCTAAGCAAGTTACAAATCTAAGGTGCCATATAGATGTTGGAATTACAAACACACTAGATGTCAATTGCAATGTCTACTAGAGCATCTCACTAGGGCCAAACCACTACAAGAGAAACTGCTAAATTATACACTTGAGATATACAATAAAATTCATGAAGGAAATTTAAGGTCCTTATCATATAATCCTCACTTAACAAGAATTTTTCCTTGATTTCTGTAATAAATAGGGAAGCCTATGCTTAAATGTGTATTGTAATATCCACTCAACCTGGAAAGACGCGCTCGCTTTTCTACAAAGTAGATGTATTGAAGTCTACCTATTTTTGGTGGTCCTTGTTTTGATATTTAACAATACATCTTCTGGAAGAGGTTGGAACTTGGAAATATGGAATTTTACGATGCCCATTGTTGGCTCCAAATAAGACCCCCAGTTCATCAACCAATGGCATGAGATGAATAATTTGAGCGATGAATCAAACGAGATTTGAGGGCTCGATAGCGACCGCTCTAAACAAGGGTTACAGTTAATCGCTACCCCTGCTCCTCTGTAACCGCCAGATCCCTGCAGACGTGCCGTCATTCTCCACTACTTGTTGGCTACCCTTCGTGCTTCCTGTTGTCATCGTCGTTTTCAGTTATCTCCAAGCCTGCTACATCATGGAGGATATGGAATTAGAGAAGGTTGATTGTTCCGCCGACCCTAACCCCAATATCCCCATATTTCGAAGCCCTAACCCTATGTCAGCTATATTTGATCACCGAGAATCGTCTATTTTGTTTCGCTACATCTCTCTTCCCGTCGTGACCCTGCCCAGACCATCTTCATTCAACCTCCCCTTCGCCACCCTCTCCATTAACTCCCCTAAGCTTGACTACCCTCCGCTCTCGCCGACGACCCTCCGTCTACTTGCTGCTCGTTCTCCATCATCCCCACCCCACCCTTCGAACCCTCGCCTACGAAGGACCTATTACGCTCGCCGCCCTTCGCACCTGCATCTGGGATCGACCAAGTCGTCGTGCCCAAGCAGATCTTATCTGAGCCTAGTATCCCCTCCACTGCAGCGGCATCTTCCTCCTCCATCCCATCCGGTTGTTTTGAACCCCGATCATCAAGGTCCGACACCCTGCGCAGAATCACCAGGAGAATCAGGGCTTTGCAGACCCTCTGCAAGACCACCCGACTGCACCGAGATTAGGCAAGCGGAAGATTAAGTGTGTGAAGGCCTCAAGAAAGGACCTCACCCTCAAATTTGGGGAAGGTTTGAACATGGGGGAGGTTGTCAATACGGCTGGTAAGGTTCTAGTGGGTAGGGTTTGGGGTCGTGCATACTCCACGACGCAACTTAGCCTCTAGGTCAAGGAGATTTGGGGCAACATATTCAAAGATTCAGAAGTGCAGACCCTACCTCGTGGCTGGTTTGTGCTCCATTTCATGCAATAGGAATACACCAGCGGGGCACTTGCAAGATATTGGTACATTGAAATGGCCCTGGTCATGTTGAAGCGATGGAACCCACTTTTCAACCCTGAAAGAGAATAGATTGGGGCTGGACCATTATGGGTTAGATTGCCTAGACTCCCGCTGCAGTATTGGTCCGAGGATGTGTTTGTCCATATTGGGAATATGCTGGGTACCTATTTGGACTACGATAGATCCTATATCCAATCCAAGAACAGGTCTCTGGCACACATACTAGTACACCTGGATACGAGAGAAGGATTAGAGGAGAAACTCACTCTACAATGGAAGAATTTCACTAGGATTCAAATCCTGGACTATGAAGGAGTCCCTTTCAGGTGTCGCAGGTGCCACAAAGTTGGACACTTATTCAAGGAATGCCCATTGGTGCAAAGGGACTTGGACCCTCCAAAAGGACCTGAAGGTGAGACTGCTAAGGCTCCTGCATCCGTTCCAAGGTCGTCTCCTCCGGCTGCCTCATCAATACACAGGAAGGGGTCTCCAAATCATCTGCCGACTACAAGTGCTCCTCGTCCTCCCTCCCCGTCGATGACCTGATCAAGGGCTGCTGCTAAGGCTACTCGCTCCTCAGGTACTCCTCCTCTCCCTGACTCTGTTTTTGTTTTTTCTTCTGCATGTTCTGCACTCCATATGCACTCTGCAGCTGCATCAGATCAAGATTTCATCCCGTCCTCCATCCCCTATCCCCTCGACTCACATCAGTAGGTCCTCTCGACCATTCCCCCATCCTTCCCTCTTGATCCCCCTCCCTCCTCCGCTACTTTGCCTTCTTCCCTCAGTGGTCCTCCCCACCCCCACAACCTCAAGCCCTGCCTCCCCCTCTCAGAGACCGACCCTGTATCCTCTAGTTTGGGTCTGACTCCCCCATATCATCCCCCCAAATCCATCAGAGGTTGTAAATCCCATCTATCTAAAGCCATCCTATTAGCCGAGCGGAAGTGACTTCGAGCAGACAATCATCACTTGATTGGGTTCTTAGAGCTTTGAACACCCTTCCTAAATCACCCCCATGTAGTGGCTCTCCTTTAATTGCAGGGGGCTGGCTAGCTCGCCCAAAAAGCTAGCCCTCAAACGACTTTTTGAATCTGAGATTGTAGACATAATTTTCCTCCAAGAAACTTTGGGTGAGGCTGACCTTACCTCCCGTATTCTCCGCTCCGTGAAGCCTGGATGGAAATTTCAATCCCTTGATGTCATAGGAAGATCTGGAGGACTGGCCCTGGGATATAATCCCCGTTCTATTAACCTCAAGGCCTCCTGGGGTGAACCTAATTTTATTGGCATGGGCATTTTTCATCAGAATTGGGGATGGATCTTCGTTTGATCAATGTAGATGGCCCTTGTCAAAATAGAGAGGCCTTCCAGAACCGCCTCCTCACCCTATCCCTCACTGCCCCGGATAATCTCATAATAGGCGGTGACCTGAACTTTTGCTTAGGATTTGGGGAATCATGGGGGACAAATGCACAGGTGGATCCGCTCTCAGAGACTATGGAGATGCTACTCGAATAGCACCATCTGATAGATATTCCCATGGTAAAACCTCTCCCCACCTAGCGAAACCAGAGAGTTGGTGAGGCAGCTCTGGCTAGGACACTGGATCGATTCCTTATGAAGGATTCACTGATACAAAAACTTTCCTTATATACACAATGGGTTGGTTCAGGTGGTTTATCGGACCATTCCCCCATTTTTTATGGAGATCATTGGCCCCTCTCAAAAATCAAAGGCACTGTATAAATTCAACTCCACCTGGATTTTGGACCCATCCTACATTCAAATGGTCTCTGGTTTTTGGTTTTCCAACCCTCCATCCATGGGGAGAACTCTGGCAGAAGGTTTTTGCTCCAATCTTACTAAACTCAAGAGACTCTCCATAAATTGGGCTAAGGAAAAAACTAAGAGGGATGACCAAACCCTCGATGATATTAAATAGTCATTGGCCACTCTTCTGGATGATCAAGGTCGGGGGTTCACTTCTGCAAAGGCAAAGACACAACTTATAAATTTGGAAAACCAAAGATCAAAAATCTTGAAGGAGAGGGAAGAAACTTGGCGGCTCCGGAGTTGAGGTGTCTGGTTAAAAGCAAGAGATGAGAACATCAAGTTCTTCCAAAACTTTTCCAAGGGAAGGAAGGTCAGTAATACTATCTGGAATATGCCCATGGAAGACGGGGAAACGACAACAACTTTTAATCAACTCTCCCACCTTGGGAACTCTCATTTCCGAAAACTCTTCAAAGCACCTCCTGGTGTTTCCCTCGCTGAAATTGTCAGAATTGCTTGACATTTCCCTAGATTTGTGGACGTGAACACAGCTGAGGAGCTCACATCCCCTGTCACTCAGGCAAAACTAGAAGGTACTCTGAAATGGTTCAAAAAAGATAAGAGTTCAGGGTCGGATGGCTGGACAATTGAATTCTACCTTGCTTTTTATGAGATCATTGGACAAGACCTGCTTAAGTTAGTGGAGGAATGCAGGCCTACTAGGCGCTTGTATGAGGCCATTAACACCACTTTCATAGCCCTGATCCCTAAATCCGACTCCCCCATATCTTTCAATGATTTTCGACCTATCTCCCTATGTAATTGTCTATATAAAATCATCGCCAAGATCCTTGCTAATCGACTCAGGCCCATCCTATCCTGCCATATCTCCTCTGAGCAATTTTCTTTCCTCCAGAATAGACAAATCCATGAAGCAATTGGCACAGCCCAAGAAGCACTCCACTCCCTTAAAACTAAAAAGCTAAAAGGGGCAATTCTCAAAATTGACCTAGCTAAAGCCTTCGACCGAGTCAGCTGGCTATACATTAAGAAGATCCTCACCCGTCTGGGATTCCCCCCCCCTTCATCGACTAGATCATGTGTTGTATCACCTTGGCAGCTTTCAGTTTTCTCATTAATGGATCTACATCACACTTCTTCCATGCTAAGAGGGGTCTTCAGCAAGGTTTTCCACTCTCCCCGCTCCTCTTTCTGATTGTCATGGAAGGGCTCAGCAGACTCATTGCATCGGCCAAGAGGGAAGGGTGACTACAAGGGCTTAAAATAAGTGACATTTGTTACCTCACTCATCTATTTTTCGTAGATGATGTCCTCATCTTCCTAAATCGAAGCATTCGGGACTGCTCTACCTTCCATGATATTCTCTCACTATTTGCCTTGGCTACTAGCATGGAAGCATTAGCAAATCACTCCAAGTCTACCATCACCCTTTCCAATACTTCACCCTCGAAAGCTAGATTCGCTCATCAGAAATTTCCTTTTCAAAGACATCATCTGGAGGATGGCCTCAAGTACCTAGGGTTCCGGATTAAGCCTCATTATTATAGAATAGCAGATTGGATATGGCTTGTTATTAAAATTGAAAAGCGACTATTAAATTGGAACCATAGATTCCTTTCCAGAGCTGGCTGATTAGTCCTCATCAAATCTATCTTGGAGGCTACCCCAGTTTATTGGATGTTGTTGGCTTTGATTCCTAAAGGAATACTTCCTCAAATTCAGAAGATCTACTGCAGATTCCTTTAGAACGGATATAAAGAGGGCAAACCATTTGCTTGGGTGGGATGGAAGCACATTGCCCTCCCCAAGAAGTGGGGAGGATGGGGGCTAAAGGACTTATCAATCTTTGCACATGCCCTTGCTGCCAAGATGGGATGGATCCTGCTCACATCACAAAACCTCTGGACTTAAGTCTCCTATCACAAATACATTTGGCCTCATCATCTCATGGACTGGATTCGCTTACCCTCCTGGTCTCAAACAAAGGTATCTATGGTTTGAAAAGCAATTCTACATACCTTGCCTTTTATTAGAGAGGGCCTAGCATGGAGAATAAATAATGGCACATCGGCTCGTATAGGTATGGACCCATGGACAGGAGGGGGGAATATGTATAAATTACCACCAAGCCTCATCCTTTTTCTCAACCAAAGGCATATTAAGGTAATTGCTCAGATTGTTGATTTGGAGAACAGCTCCATCTTTGAACAGGCTTGGTTATCTGCTCCACACCTGGGCATCTCTGAACATTGGCTGCAGACTTGGGAGGGGTTTATTAACGCCCTGAAAGAAGCACATGTGCGCATCAAAGAAGGCCTTGATGAGCTTATCTGGACCCCGGCTGATCATGGTATGTACTCCCCTAAAATTGGCTATCCCATCCTTCTCACAGCACGCAAGCCACATGCACTTCTTGACTGGTGGAGCAAGTTATGGAAGCTTAAAGCACCACCGAGAACGAAACTCTTCATGTGGAACATGCTTAGTAACAAAACCCCAACTGGAGCAACCTTATGTATTAATCTCACTGCGATCCACATTGGTGTGTACTATGTAAACAGGCTGAGGAGACAAATGATCACTTGTTTCTCCATTGCCTGATGAGTGTGCAACTATGGCTACGAGTATTAAACCTACTCTCCAAACCTGGTTGTTGGCACGGGAAATCAATTCTGGAGTCCTGGGACAACTGGACTGCCGTGAACAATAGCCCTAAAACCCACTATCTCCCTCTCCTTACCTGTTAGTCAATCTGGCTGACCAGGAACGGAATTATATTCAAGGAAACAGAGGCCCGATGGCCACATGCTGCAGTGAAAATTGTTGTTGCCTACCATGAGATCCTAGATGAAATACACACTTCTACAAATTGCACCTACACCACTGAGGTGATTAATCACACCACACCATGGGCATACTTCGACAGCATCGCTCAAGCTCAGGGATGTGGGGGTGGAATTATTCTACATCTATCTGAACATCATCATTTCAAAATTCAACTGGGCTTGGGAGAGGGAACAAACAATTATGTTGAATTGATCACTCTCATGCACCTTTTGCATTTTGCACTGGCACACACTTGAAATAATTTACAAATCTTTGGTGATTCCAAAATCATCATAAATTGGTTCAATAACATCAATAACTGCCATGCACATTCAATTAGAAACATCTTGGATGAAATTTTGGATTTCGAGACTCAATTTAACTTTGTTGCCTGTCAACACATTTACAGGGAACACAATGAGGTTGCTGACAAACTTTCCAAGGAGGCTACGACATACCCCAGAGACATGTGGATGATATAGGAACAGATTGGTGCAAAACAATATCAATACTATCACCGGCCCTACATTGATAGGGCATATACTAGGGCGAACAGGCCCTAAATTTTTATTTATATTTTCAGCTAATTCACAGGGTTGCTTAATGTATATATTTATGATTATATCTCTATTCACTAGACACATCGAGCACACCCTGCGTAGTGAATATGTACAGCTCTTTTTGAAAATGACCCCAGCCATAACTTATTATTTTTTAACACTACCTGAATGGCTACAGCCATCAGTTATGCATATGCCAACGACATCTACTATATGTAATTTTTCAAATTAATGGAAAGTTATGATTTTTCCTTAGGGACCAAAAAATTACCAAAACCCAAAAATAAAATAAAAATATATAAAATAAAACCAATGGCATGAGATATAAATGCATTTAAATATTGGGAAAAAATAAAATAAACAATTGATGCCTAATGTAACCCTTAGGCGAATTGGCCAAAAATTTTGGTCAATGCCCAAACCAATAGCAGTCAATGCAAATCAAATGCAATATAGCATGCCTTGTAGTAGCTGTAATAAGTGCACGAGTGGTGAAGTCAACTTGAAATAACACAAATGTGCCATGTACTAAACGCTTACAAGGCTTGATACGAAAAAACACTCACAAAAAATCTTGGCTAAACCTTGCAACAAGAGCTCTATGAAGGCAGTGTCTTTGTCCTACTCTATCTACTCATGTGATGTGGAAGAGGCAAAGAGGGACACTGAAAACTCAAGTGATGCAAGGGGTTGAAACTTCTAAAACAACTTAGTATTTGAATGATCAATGCAAACATGTGGTGTTCTAACATAACTTTGTTGAATGACATGGAGGTATTTGTCCCAATGTTTGTTGGATTGATGATTTAAGCATAAGTTGTGCACAATTGTCTTATTAATGATCTCAATATGTTCGTCAGTCTAAGACCAAAAAACATAGGGAGAGAAGCAACCTGAAGTGTATCCAAATTTGTTGGGAGATTAGAATTCCAGCTTTTGGTGCATCATTGTTATTGTTGTAGGGAATCGAGACAGCCATGTTGGAAAAAACAACACACTATTATGAAGATGTAATCATGTTTATGTTCGTAGACTTTCCAGCAATGAAATTCTTTGAACTAGATTCCGATGGTTAAGAAGGCACTGGTAGATGCTAACACATGCCAAACTTTTGATTGGAAGGCACAGACAGAAAGCGCTGAATACCATTGAATATTGCCAATGTCTCTTTTTCAGCTATGAAGTAATTTTTCTGACTTTGTGTAAATTCCCCAGAAGCGTATCCACACAAATTTTCTTCAATCTCCCCTTTGTTGTTCTTCCGTTGTTCTAACAATACAACTGCCCAAAAGTCAAGTGAAGCATCAGTTTGTAAAATAAGTAAACCTTCACCTGGTGGTTGAAGCCTTGGTAGATGCTGACATTCTTCTTTAAGCTTTCTTACTGCTTCAGTAGCTTCTTCAAACCATCCTTGATTGATATATCTTCTAATCGGGGTTGTCTTTTCTGAAAGATTTGGGATATATTTGTGGAGATAGTTCAGAACTCCAAGAAATCATTGAATTGTCTTTTTGTCCTTCAATTCATCAGGAAACTGTGTTAACTTTGTTAGCACATGGGGCTGCATTTGAATAGCACCATTAACAACATTTATCCCCAAAAAATCAATATTATCCTGAAATAAGGACATCTTTTACTCTGACAGAAAAATCCCATGTTTTCTAACTTCTTCAAGAAAAATCTCTAAATGCTTTAAGTGAGTATGTACATCTGGACTGTGAATTAATATATCATCTATATATGTAACTATGAAATCATATTTAGCAAAAATATAATCCATCCTTCTTTGGAAAAACGCTGGAGCGTTCTTCAGACCAAATGGAACAACTTTCCACTGATAAAATCCTGCTGGACATATGAAAGTTGTTTTGTGTCTGTCTTTTGGCTGGATCTGGATTTGATAATACCCAGACTTCATGTCGAATTTGCTGAACACCTTACTATGCTGAATTTTCTGCATAATAACTTCTGGCCTTGGCAATGGATAATTAAAATTCTGAGTAATGGCATTAAGAGGTTTATAGTTAATAACCATTCTTGGTTTTCCTCTTACTATCTCAGAATGATTTCTTACTAAAAACGCTGAACATGCATAATGGGATTCACTAGGTTCAATTAATTGCATTTTTAGTAATTCACTAATCTGATTCCGAATTTCTTGTTCATCAGATGGTGTACATGGAATCATTTTCCCTTTTACTCCATTGTCATGTAAGGTGACTATTTCCTACATCAGACTTTCAGTTTCCCAAAATTTCTAAGGGTTGTCCGAGCAGCTCTTTAGAAGTCTTTGGTATATATCTTTCTGCTCTGTAGACCAATTTGTATCAATGCAGGCTAACTGTTTTGTTTTATTTTCTGTTCTGGCTTCATAAAACTGTAGGACTTCTTGCCAATCGTCTGAATCTTTTACTGGCCTCCTAGTACCTACTCTTTTCTGACTATTTTCATACCTAGCTTCAAAGTTTGCAAGGCTTAGTCTAGGTACTGAGATAGCTCTTTTCTTCAAATTTATTATCAGCTTATCTTGGCTGATAGTAACAGGTAGCACAGTTATAAATGGCATGCCTAGCATTAAACTAGCTGAAGGGTCGTAGTGTTGGATAGCTGAAATTTTTATTACACTCCCCCCAACTTTTAAGGAAATGTTATCTACATAATGTGTGAGCTGAACAGATCCTCCAATTGTTTCTGAAACCAATATGTTTTTCAATGGCTTCCACAAGGATTTAAAAAGAGAAGGTCTTGCTAGATTGTTTGAACCTCCAGTGTCTACAAAAGCATCGACTGAAACCCATTCACCTTTTACTTGGACTTGCACTGGAATGTAAATTAAACTGTCTGTTTTAACAATCTTTTTTAACAAAGTGTTTGATTCTTCTCTTGGAGACTCTACTTGTGGCATACTAGTTGACACTGATATCTTCTTTTCAAAAGGACAGAAAGAACTGAATTGAGGTAAAGGTACTGCAGGTTGCTTACCTTTGTTTGTTTTGACTGAAAGTGTGCTTGCTGATTCATCATCTGAATCATCTTCTGTCTCACTTGTTATCTCTTCTTCTGAAGAACTCTCTATATCACTGTAATGCTGATCACTGGAAAAATCTGAACTGGATGGACAAATATTCATTTTTTGTACAAACTCATGATCATCTTCACAATCTGAAACTTCTGTAAGAATATATACATCAGAAATTTCATCATCATACTCAACTACAGACCAGTCATCCTGAAACTCTTCAATATCTACACAAGCCTTGAGTTTACTGGATGATTTCTGGGGGCACTTTCTAGCAAAGTGTCCTTCTTGTTTACAAATGAAACAACAATTGTTGTTTCTGGGTTTGTTCCTTTTCTTCAGAAATCTGAATTTTCGAAATGGCCTCTTTGGGTTAGATATTCTTTTGGGTTTGTACTTGCCATACCTTTTGGATTTCTTCTTTGACTTAAAAGGCGTCCATGGCAATACTGCTTTGCAGACATCTGAACTTGGAGTGATGTCGTGCGCTTTCTTCTGCCAACACAAATATTTGACTTTTTCTGACACTCGGAACAAAAGATCAACCCAATAGATTTGATCTAGACCTTTCATTTGAATTTCTAGATCCTTCATTATCAGATCTCCCAAATTGCTTGGTAACTTTGAAAGAAAAGCAATTTTCTGAGCAATATCATTAAAAAGATTAGCCTTAAAGACTTTAGCCATGAAATCTTTGCCAAATTGATCTAAATACTTTAAATCTTTCAATTCCATTCTACTAAGATCAGTTAAAATCTTTTTCTTTTCATCTACTGGTTTTGGTACAAACTGTGTTTTTAACAAAATTTCAAATGTAGACAAACCAGCATTCATGACTGCTAATCTTTTGGCTTCGGATCCTCCCATCCACCAATCAAAAACAATACCTGCCATTCTTTTCTCAGCTAGAATCATGATAGACATATTATTCAGTTTGGTAGTGACTTGCATTTGATATAAAGATCCTATCCATATCCTAATAGATTCACCAGGATTGGATGAGTTATCAAGATCTAAGACATAGCCACTTGCATTTGCTGAAAACAAGTCTTCTTCGACTCTAGGATATTTTACAACTTCTGTCAGAATATGAGCTTTATTCTGATTTTTTATAGATGGCAAAATAAATGATGGGAATTTTATTGCAGCCTGTTCTAATGTCATGACTTCCTTTTTTGACTCAAAAGGTTTATCTATTGGTATGACGGTTTGGAACTACTGGTTAATCTTCCAGTATCCATGGAAGTTCCTTCTTCTGCACTTGACTTAGCTGCTTCTTCTGTAACCTCTTCTGAATCTTCCTCTAAATCCCAATAATTTGGAGCTGACATATCTACATGTAACTGTGGTATTTTCTTGGCCTTTTTCTTCTGTTTTCTCCTCCTTCTTTCTTCTTTTGCTTGTTTTTCTGCTTGTTGTTCTTCATACAGTAGCTTAAGATTTTGATTTATTAAGTCAGCCTGTTCTCCTAAATCATTTAGAACTTCTTCAACATGAGAGCACCAAGTAGTCAAATAATTTCCTACTTGATAGACTTGGTCTAAATCTCCAGTTTCTTGAGAATTATGTTCTAACAGAGGAGCACAATCTGCTCTTGTGGATGGTTGTCTGGTTCGGGATGAAGAAACACAGAACTTGGTTTTGGGTGGCCATTTTCCTCCCCTAACAAATCTTTTATTGGCAAATTTATATTCTTCTACAGGTGGATAATTATGTACATGTGTTCTAAACATTTTATTTACAACAAAAAAGGGTTTCTCTTCAGGAATATACAACTGAGTACTGAACCGGGGTGTACTGGTAGAAGTAGAAGGTTGTTCTTCTGGTATAGTAATTTGTTTGTAAAAGGATCTTCTACTTTGGACTGAATCATCAGATTCAACATTTCTACTATCGACCTCTGATATTGATCGTTTATCAATAGTAGAAAAAGATCTCAACAAACTAGCCATATTGTAGATACACACTATTCCAAAAATCGACTGAATAAGCTTTTATCTACTCAGCACGATGAAAAACAACAATGCTTTTCGAAGGCTTCCTGGCTTCTTTCAGATTCTGTCTATAGTATGTAATAGAACTCTAGGAACGAGATAAAAGGCTTTGATACCATTCATTCAAACAACAAAAGACTCTGATGAAGCTTTAATGCATTCGGACTTACTTCTGATTAAAAAGTCGCTTCCCAAACAACACTTCTGAAAACAGAGATCCAATCCTCAGGCGACCATGCGCGAGTCTCCACACGATCTCTCTCCACGGGTCTTCACTCAAGCGCCTTACAGCTCAAACCTCTTTCGGATTACAGGAACTGTCCTCAGACAGGCGGCCCAGTAGGCTTCGATATTAATAAAGCAAAGCAACAAATACACAAAGCATATTACAACAGAGAGTCTCAGCTCGAAATGAAGCACGAAACTGCTAGAATGATCAGGATGATCTGAATGATCCACCAAAACTCTCTTATATAGATTTAATCTAACTAAGCCTATCTAAAAACTGACGTCAAAGAAAATAATTGAGGGTCATGTCGGTATCTTTTTCCACCGACGGTGTCTACTCAATCTTTTCTGTACAAAGGAATCCTGTCACAACATTTGACCAACATTATCACATTGCTGACAAAGATTCTACCATGTCGGACTTCTTGTTTCCCACAAATCTTCTTCGGACGATCCTGGAGATTGTTCGTACTCATCTAACAGCTGTTGATGGTACCGATTCATGAGTCGATTATACTGTTCGTTGATTCCATCATTTGGATCTTGTGCATCTGTAATTTCGGCTTTTTCATTTGCTTGCATTATTGGTGTCCCGCGAGATGCTGCTGATGATGATTCTCCTGTGCTGAACTTCGTCTTTATCTTATGTAGGCCCGGCTGCTGAGAGGTATGCATCAATTCTTGCTTTTCCCATTTATTCAGGAACGGGAGAGCACTAACTTCAATATCAAGAAATGAAACTTTAAAAGCACTTCGGGTCGCAGGTGATCTCTGTACTACCAGCTCAATTCCATCTAATAATTCCCACTTAAATATCTGGAACATATTAGTGGAGCTTTCAATCGCATGCTGGATCCACAACCGACAATTTTCATTTAAAACATCTTTATGTTGCCATCCTAGTTCAAAGATTATTGATGTGCATATTCTTTTTGAGATCATTAAACTAATCAAGTGGATGACATTATTGTTCCAATTTGGAGATAAGACTGAGATGGTTACTAATGCCTTTTGATTAATTATGAATTTTAGTGCTTTAGGCTGTCCTTGTAATCCATCAAGTTTATTCAAAATTTGCAACTATTCTACCAGTCTTAAATTTCCAAACTCATGAAACCATTCTGCATGTTGTTTAATCAATTCTTGATTATTACCAGATTCAATACTGCCAATCCTTTCTTGACTAAAAGTCTGAGTAAAAGGATTTGGTTCAATGTTATCTCTAATTCTTAAACTATGAAAATCCCAGGGATATGCAAAAGTTTTTAAATATTGCACCGTTCTTTGTATGCACTGGGATACTCTGGTAACTTGAATCTTTGTACATTTTCCTCCTCTAATCTCCCAATCTGCAAAAGTTTCAAAGATCTCATACTGAGGGAAAGAATCAGTATTTGCATAATTCTCATCAATCCTTTGGAGGAATGCTGATTCTAATTCTTCAAAAATGTCGAGAATTTTTAATGATACAAAATATTTTATCATTTCTTCTTTCATGGGGACTTCCTCTAGATCTAGAACCTTGGCACCTGTAACCAAGCTGAGTGCAAAATCAACACCTCCTATGATCTGGTAATAATTTAAAACCATGAGAGTCCAGATCATTTCTTTAGTGTAGACGTTAGACCATAAATCACATAAACTTCTGAAGAAAAGCTTGACTTTCATATTTGGCAAAGAAAAGACTTTTACCAAATTGTCGTCTAGCCCCAAGGAAATGCCTAGGTTCTTTGACTGCCATGCCTGACACTTTCGAATCCACATGTTTCTTCTGAGTCTGAAACCTGCTACCTTTTTAATCTCATCTGTTACCCAATTGACATGATTTTCCAAAATTCTAAATCTATCTACAAATGTAGCAAAACTATCATCTTCTGGTTTTTTACCTTGAATTTCAAAAACTGAATATTTACAGGTTATATACATCTTGTTCATATCTCTAGTCATAGAATCTGTCAAGAAATTGGAATTGCCTGGAATCCACTCAACCTCAAAGTCAAATTGCTGAAACCAAATTTGCCAGGCTAAAATTCTGCCTTTTGCAATTTGTCTTGAAATCTTAGTAGACAGAAAATATTTGAAATTTCTAGAATCTGTCTTAATCAAAAACTTTACTGGGGTGACATTCATTCAAACAACAAAAGACTCTGATGAAGCTTTAATGCATTCGGACTTACTTCTGATTAAAAAGTCGCTTCCCAAACAACACTTCTGAAAACAGAGATCCAATCCTCAGGCGACCATGCGCGAGTCTCCACACAACCTCTCTCCACGAGTCTTCACTCAAGCGCCTTACAGCTCAAACCTCTTTCTGATTACAGGAACTGTCCTCAGACAGGGGGCCCAGTAGGCTTCGATATTAATAAAGCAAAGCAACAAATACACAAAGCATATTACAACAGAGAGTCTCAGCTCGAAATGAAGCACGAAACTGCTCGAATGATCAGGATGATCTGAATGATCCACCAAAACTCTCTTATATACATTTAATCTAACTAAGCCTATCTAAAAACTGACGTCAAAGAAAATAACTAAGGGTCCTGTCGGTATCTTTTTCCACCGACGGTGTCTACTCAATCTTTTTTGTACAAAGGAATCCTATCACAACATTATCACATTGCTGAAAAAGATTCTACCATGTCGGACTTCTTGTTTCCCACAATCTTCTTCGGACGATCCTGGAGATTGTTCGTATTCATCTAACAGTTGTTGATGGTACCGATTCATGAGTCGATTATACTGTTCGTCGATTCCATCATTTGGATCTTGTGCATCTGTAATTTCGGCTTTTTCATTTGCTTGCATTATTGGTGTCCCGCGAGATGCTGCTGATGATGATTCTCCTGTGCTGAACTTCGTCTTTATCTTATGTAGGCCCGGCTGCTGAGAGGTATGCATCAATTCTTGCTTTTCCCATTTATTGAGGAACGGGAGAGCACTAACTTCAATATCAAGAAATGAATCTTTAAAAGCACTTCGGGTCGCAGGTGATCTCTGTACTGCCAGCTCAATTCCATCTAATAATTCCCACTTAAATATCTGGAACATATTAGTGGAGCTTTCAATCGCATGCTGGATCCACAACCGACAATTTTCATTTAAAACATCTTTACGTTTCCATCCTAGTTCAAAGATTATTGATGTGCATATTCTTTTTGAGATCATTAAACTAATCAAGTGGATGACATTATTGTTCCAATTTGGAGATAAGACTGAAATGGTTACTAATGCCTTCTGATTAATTATGAATTTTAGTGCTTTAGGTTGTCCTTGTAATCCATCAAGTTTATTCAAAATTTGCCACTTTTCTACCAGTCTTAAATTTCCAAACTCATGAAACCATTCTGCATGTTGTTTAATCAATTCTTGATTGTTACCAGATTCAATACTGCCAATCCTTTCCTGACTAAAAGTCTGAGTAAAAGGATTTGGTTCAATGTTATCTCTGATTCTTAAACTATGAAAATCCCAGGGATATGCAAAAGTTTTTAAATATTGCACCGTTCTTTGTATGCATTGGGATACTCTAGTAAATTGAATCTTTGTACATTTTCCTCCTCTGATCTCCCAATCTGCAAAAGTTTCAAAGATCTCATACTGAGGGAAAGAATCAGTATTTGCATAATTCTCATCAATCCTTTGGAGGAATGCTGATTCTAATTCTTCAAAAATGTCGGGAATTTTTAATGATACCAAATATTTTATCATTTCTTCTTTCATGGGGACTTCCTCTAGATCTAGAACCTTGGCACCTGTAACCAAGCTGAGTGCAAAATCAACACCTCCTATGATCTGGTAATAATTTAAAACCATAAGTGTCCAGATCATTTCTTTAGTGTAGACGCTAGACCATAGATCACATAAACTTCTGAAGAAAAGCTTGACTTTCATATTTGGCAAAGAAAAGACTTTTACCAAATTGTCGTCTAGCCCTAAGGAAATACCTAGGTTCTTTGACTGCCATGCCTGACACTTTCGAATCCACATGTTTCTTCTGAGTCTGAAACCTGCTACCTTTTTAATCTCATCTGTTAACCAACTGACATGATTTTCCAAAATTCTAAATCTATCTACAAATGTAGCAAAACTATCATCTTCTAGTTTTTTACCTTGAATTTCAAAAACTGAATATTTACAGGTTATATACATCTTGTTCATATCTCTAGTCAGAGAATCTGTCAAGAAATTGGAATTGCCTGGAATCCACTCAACCTCAAAGTCAAATTGCTGAAACCAAATTTGCCAGGCTAAAATTCTGCCTTTTGCAATTTGTCTTGAAATCTTAGTGGACAGAAAATATTTGAAATTTCTAGAGTCTGTTCTAATCAAAAACTTTACTGGGGTGAGATATACCTCAAAGCGCTGAATACCATTGAATATTGCCAATGTCTCTTTTTCAGCAATGAAGTAATTTTTATGACTTTGTGTAAATTCCCAAGAAGCGTATCCACACAAATTTTCTTCAATCTCCCCTTTGTTGTTCTTCCATTGTTCTAACAATACAGCTGCGCAAAAGTCAAGTGAAGCATCAGTTTGTAAAATAAGTAAACCTTCACCTGGTGGCTGAAGCCTTGGTAGATGTTGACATTCTTCTTTAAGCTTTCTTACTGCTTCAGTAGCTTCTTTAGACCATCCTTGATTGATATATCTTCTAATTGGGGCTGTCTTTTCTGAAAGATTTGGGATATATTTGTGGAGATAGTTCAGAACTCCAAGAAATCTTTGAATTGTCTTTTTGTCCTTCAATTCATCAGGAAATTGTGTTAACTTTGTTAGCACACGGGGCTGCATTTGAATAGCACCATTAACAACATTTATCCCCAAAAAATCAATATTATCCTGAAATAAGGACATCTTTTTCTCTGACAGAACAATCCCATGTTTTCTAACTTCTTCAAGAAAAATCTCTAAATGCTTTAAGTGAGTATGTACATCTGGACTGTGAATTAATATATCATCTATATATGTAACTATGAAATCATATTTAGCAAAAATATAATCCATCCTTCTTTGGAAAAACGCTGGAGCGTTCTTCAGACCAAATGGAACAACTTTCCACTGATAAAATCCTGCTGGACATATGAAAGTTGTTTTGTGTCTGTCTTCTGGTTGGATCTGGATTTTGATAATACCCAGACTTCATGTCGAATTTGCTGAACACCTTACTATGCTGAATTTTCTGCATAATAACTTCTGGCCTTGGCAATGGATAATTAAAATTCTGAGTAATGGCATTAAGAGGTTTATAGTTAATAATCATTCTTGGTTTTCCTCTTACTATCTCAGAATGATTTCTTACTAAAAACACTGAACATGCATAATGGGATTCACTAGGTTCAATTAATTGCATTTTTAGTAATTCACTAATCTGATTCCGAATTTCTTGTTCATCAGATGGTGTACATGGAATCATTTTCCCTTTTACTCCATTGTCATGTAAGGTGACTATTTCCTGCATCGGACCTTCAGTTTCCCAAAATTTCTGAGGGTTGTCCGAGCAGCTCTTTAGAAGTCTTTGGTATATATCTTTCTGCTCTGTAGACCAATTTGTATCAATGCAGGCTAACTGTTTTGTTTTATTTTCTGTTCTGGCTTCTTTAAACTGTAGGACTTCTTGCCAGTCGTCTGAATCTTTTACTGGCCTCCTAGTACCTACTCTTTTCTGACTATTTTCATACCTAGCATCAGAGTTTGCAAGGCTTAGTCTAGGTACTGAGATAGCTCTTTTCTTCAAATTTATTATCAGCTTATCTTGGTTGATAGTAACAGGTAGCACAGAGTTTATAAATGGCATGCCTAGCATTAAACTAGCTGAAGGGTCGTAGTGCTGGATTGCTGAAATTTTTATTACACTCTCCCCAACTTTTAAGGAAATGTTATCTACATAATGTGTGCGCTGAACAGATCCTCCAATTGTTTCTGAAACCAATATGTTTTTCAACGGCTTCCACAAGGATTTAAAAAGAGAAGGTCTTGCTAGATTGTTTGAACCTCCAGTGTCTACAAAAGCATCGACTGAAACCCATTCACCTTTTACTTGGACTTGCACTGGAATGTAAATTAAACTGTCTATTTTAACAATCTTTTTTAACAAAGTGTTTGATTCTTCTCTTGGAGACTCTACTTGTGGCATACTGGTTGATGCTGATATCCTCTTTTCCAAAGGACAGAAAGAACTGAATTGAGATAAAGGTACTGCAGGTTGCTTACCTTTGTCTGTTTTGACTGAAAGTGTGCTTGCTGATTCATCATATGAATCATCTTCTGTCTCACTTGTTATCTCTTCTTCTAAAGAACTCTCTATATCACTGTAATGCTGATCACTGGAAAAATCTGAACTGGATGGACAAATATTCATTTTCTGTACAAACTCATGATCATCTTCACAATCTGAAACTTCTGTAAGAATATATACATCAGAAATTTCATCATCAGACTCAACTACAGACCAGTCATCCTGAAACTCTTCAATATCTACACAAGCCTTGAGTTTACTGGATGATTTCTGGGGGCACTTTCTAGCAAAGTGTCCTTCTTGTTTACAAATGAAACAACAATTGTTGTTTCTGGGTTTATTCCTTTTCTTCAGAAATCTGAATTTTCGAAATGGCCTCTTTGGGTTAGATATTCTTTTGGGTTTGTACTTGCCATACCTTTTGGATTTCTTCTTTGACTTAAAAGGCGTCCATGGCAATACTGCTCTGCAGACATCTGAACTTGGAGTGATGTCGTGCGCTTTCTTCTGCCAACACAAATATTTGACTTTTTCTGACACTCGGAACAGAAGATCAACCCAATAGATTTGATCTAGACCTTTCATTTGAATTTCTAGATCCTTCATTATCAGATCTCCCAAATTGACTGGTAACTTTGAAAGAAAAGCAATTTTCTGAGCAATGTCATTAAAAAGATTAGCCTTAAAGACTTTAGCCATGAAATCTTTGCCAAACTAATCTAAATACTTTAAATATTTCAATTCCATTCTACTAAGATCAGTTAAAAGCTTTTTCTTTTCATCTACTGGTTCTGGTACAAATTGTGTTTTTAACAAAATTTCAAATGTAGACAAACCAACATTCATGACTGCTAATCTTTCGGCTTCGGATCCCCCCATCCACCAATCAAAAACAATACCTGCCATTCTTTTCTCAGCTAGAATCATGATAGACATATTATTCAGTTTGGTAGTGACTTGCATTTGATATAAAGATCCTATCCATATCCTAATAGATTCACCAGGATTGGATGAGTTATCAAGATCTAAGACATAGCCACTTGCATTTGCTGAAAACAAGTCTTCTTCGACTCTAGGATATTTTACAGCTTCTGTCAGAATATGAGCTTTATTCTGATTTTTTATAGATGGCAGAATAAATGATGGGAATTTAATTGCAGCCTGTTCTAATG
Organism: Pinus taeda; assembly: GCA_000404065.3. Classification (NCBI taxonomy): domain Eukaryota; kingdom Viridiplantae; phylum Streptophyta; class Pinopsida; order Pinales; family Pinaceae; genus Pinus; species Pinus taeda. The sequence continues at coordinate 266,284 of APFE030369289.1, forward strand.
TCATGACTTCCTTTGATGATGAATCAACAAGCACACTTTCAGTCAAAACAGACAAAGGTAAGCAACCTGCAGTACATTTATCTCAATTCAGTTCTTTCTGTCCTTTTGAAAAGAAGATATCAGCGTCAACCAGTATGCCACAAGTAGAGTCTCCAAGAGAAGAATCAAACACTTTGTTAAAAAAGATTGTTAAAACAGACAGTTTAATTTACATTCCAGTGCAAGTCCAAGTAAAACGTGAATGGGTTTCAGTCGATGCTTTTGTAGACACTGGAGGTTCAAACAATCTAGCAAGACCTTCTCTTTTTAAATCCTTGTGGAAGCCGTTGAAAAACATATTGGTTTCAGAAACAATTGGAGGATCTGTTCAGCTCACACATTATGTAGATAACATTTCCTTAAAAGTTGGGGGGAGTGTAATAAAAATTTCAGCAATCCAGCACTACGACCCTTCAGCTAGTTTAATGCTAGGCATGCCATTTATAAACTCTGTGCTACCTGTTACTATCAACCAAGATAAGCTGATAATAAATTTGAAGAAAAGAGCTATCTCAGTACCTAGACTAAGCCTTGCAAACTCTGATGCTAGGTATGAAAATAGTCAGAAAAGAGTAGGTACTAGGAGGCCAGTAAAAGATTCAGACGACTGGCAAGAAGTCCTACAGTTTAAAGAAGCCAGAACAGAAAATAAAACAAAACAGTTAGCCTGCATTGATACAAATTGGTCTACAGAGCAGAAAGATATATACCAAAGACTTCTAAAGAGCTGCTCGGACAACCCTCAGAAATTTTGGGAAACTGAAGGTCCGATGCAGGAAATAGTCACCTTACATGACAATGGAGTAAAAGGGAAAATGATTCCATGTACACCATCTGATGAACAAGAAATTCGGAATCAGATTAGTGAATTACTAAAAATGCAATTAATTGAACCTAGTGAATCCCATTATGCATGTTCAGTGTTTTTAGTAAGAAATCATTCTGAGATAGTAAGAGGAAAACCAAGAATGATTATTAACTATAAACCTCTTAATGCCATTACTCAGAATTTTAATTATCCATTGCCAAGGCCAGAAGTTATTATGCAGAAAATTCAGCATAGTAAGGTGTTCAGCAAATTCGACATGAAGTCTGGGTATTATCAAATCCAGATCCAGCCAGAAGACAGACACAAAACAGCTTTCATATGTCCAGCAGGATTTTATCAGTGGAAAGTTGTTCCATTTGGTCTGAAGAACGCTCCAGCCTTTTTCCAAAGAAGGATGGATTATATTTTTGCTAAATATGATTTCATAGTTACATATATAGATGATATATTAATTCACAGTCCAGATGTACATACTCACTTAAAGCATTTAGAGATTTTTCTTGAAGAAGTTAGAAAACATGGGATTGTTCTGTCAGAGAAAAAGATGTCCTTATTTCAGGATAATATTGATTTTTTGGGGATAAATGTTGTTAATGGTGCTATTCAAATGCAGCCCCATGTGCTAACAAAGTTAACACAATTTCCTGATGAATTGAAGGACAAAAAGACAATTCAAAGATTTCTTGGAGTTCTGAACTATCTCCACAAATATATCCCAAATCTTTCAGAAAAGACAGCCCCGATTAGAAGATACATCAATCAAGGATGGTCTGAAGAAGCTATTGAAGTAGTAAGAAAGCTTAAAGAAGAATGTCAGCATCTACCAAGGCTTCAGCCACCAGGTGAAGGTTTACTTATTTTACAAATTGATGCTTCACTTGACTTTTGGGCAGCTGTATTGTTAGAACAACGGAAGAACAACAAAGGGGAGATTGAAGAAAATTTGTGTGGATACGCTTCTGGGGAATTTACACAAAGTCAGAAAAATTACTTCATAGCTGAAAAAGAGACATTGGCAATATTCAATGGTATTCAGCGCTTTGAGGTATATCTCACCCCAGTAAAGTTTTTGATTAGAACAGACTCTAGAAATTTCAAATATTTTCTGTCCACTAAGATTTCAAGACAAATTGCAAAAGGCAGAATTTTAGCCTGGCAAATTTGGTTTCAGCAATTTGACTTTGAGGTTGAGTGGATTCCAGGCAATTCCAATTTCTTGACAGATTCTCTGACTAGAGATATGAACAAGATGTATATAACCTGTAAATATTCAGTTTTTGAAATTCCAGGTAAAAAACCAGAAGATGATAGTTTTGCTACATTTGTAGATAGATTCAGAATTTTGGAAAATCATGTCAGTTGGTTAACAGATGAGATTAAAAAGGTAGCAGGTTTCAGACTCAGAAGAAACATGTGGATTCGAAAGTGTCAGGCATGGCAGTCAAAGAACCTAGGCATTTCCTTAGGGCTAGACGACAATTTGGTAAAAGTCTTTTCTTTGCCAAATATGAAAGTCAAGCTTTTCTTCAGAAGTTTATGTGATCTATGGTCTAGCGTCTACACTAAAGAAATGATTTGGACTCTCATGGTTTTAAATTATTACTAGATCATAGGAGGTGTTGATTTTGCACTCAGCTTGTTTACAGGTGCCAAGGTTCTAGATCTAGAGAAAGTCCCCATGAAAGAAGAAATGATAAAATATTTGATATCATTAAAAATTCCCGACATTTTTGAAGAATTAGAATCAGCATTCCTCCAAAGGATTGATTAGAATTATGCAAATACTGATTCTTTCCCTCAGTATGAGATCTTTGAAACTTTTGCAGATTGGGAGATCAGAGGAGGAAAATGTACAAAGATTCAAGTTACCAGAGTATCCCAGTGCATACAAAGAACGGTGCAATATTTAAAAACTTTTGCATATCCCTGGGATTTTCATAGTTTAAGAATCAGAGATAACATTGAACCAAATCCTTTTACTCAGACTTTTAGTCAGGAAAGGATTGGCAGTATTGAATCTGGTAACAATCAAGAATTGATTAAACAACACAATGAGAGCATTTATATATATATAATCATTAACATTCTTTAGCATGATTGGGAAATATGTTGCAGAAGGAATTTAAGAGCCTCATCGATTGAAAGGTGTCTTCCAAGGAGAAGAAATGAGATTCTTTGAATAGTTTATTTAGCACCAAGTAACACACATGACTAATTACAATTGTACAATAACTTATTGAAGAGTATAATTCAGGAAAGGTAAATTCTGCATAATGAGTACAAAATATGGATAAGTAGGATAAACCAATTTTTAGTCATCATAATTACTGCATATGATGTCTAATCTGCTAACAAGTATCCATACGGGGATGACTGAGACGGTATAGACTTTATTATCTCATCTTTGGATCCATTCTGTTATTAGATAATGATGTAATTATTGTAGACATTATGCCTATTCTGTATGGCTATGTTTTTGAATTGATGAATTGCAGAATTTCAATGGTTGATGGTTTGTATGTAGAATATTTTCCTTTTCCAAGGAAGAAGTGCCACCAACGTTTAATTGTTTAAACTATGACAAAATATTCCTTATCATAGGAAGCATAACCTAGCTTGGCATGGAACAGAGCTTCAAAGTGATAAACCATAGGATGTTCTCCCTACTTACGAATGATACCTATGGAAAATTATGAGGAATTTGTCTCTTAATTCAAATGGTTTTTGAACGTCAGAGTGCAAGTGCCTCTGAGTATTGGATGTCTTTGAGATACTAAAAATATTTTTCAGCTCAACCACTACTGGAATAATTTGCTTAAGAGGATGAAAAGTAGACGACTAGTGGTTATTGAATATCACATAGAAGTTGATGTGTCCTGACTCCTAAGAAATTGTTTACCTCATTTCTATTAGCAGATGTAGGCTGCTGTTTGAGCAGTTGATTTTCTCAGGATCTACATGTACGCCCTTAGAGCCAATTAGAAATCCAAGGTATGAGATGGTATCTTGTTGAAAGAAACACGTTTTAAATTTGTTTTTTGAGTAGGTGTTGTGATAGATGAATCATGAGACTGGTTCAACACAGTCTTAGTTCTGCAAATGATCCTTCCATGTTGGTTTGTAAACCAAGATGTCATCAAAGTGTGCTGACAAAGCTCTCAAGAGTGTGCTGACAATGTTCACAAGGTAAGGTCTGAAGATGAAGATGGTTATATATGTAAAGGTGGAAGAAGCATTAGTGATAATGAAGGGCATGACTAGTCACTTGAAGAGCTCAAACATAATTTTGAAGGTTGTTTTCCAGCTGCCACTAGTTTCCATGCAAACTTGATGGTTGCTTATGGCCTAGTCAGTTATATTAAGTGGTTGACCTCTTGCAGCTAATCAATAAGCTTATCAATCCAGGAAAGAGGTCAACTATTTTTAATTGTGATTATTTTGAGTGCATCCTTGTTTTTTATATAACCACCACTCATCCCCATCTTTTGTAACTAGTGAATTTGGGGATGCCTAAGGAGAAGTGTTGCATTGAATCTTACCCAAATGATTAGTTGTGCTACTTGTTTCTCTAAACCAATGCTCTCCATGAAGTCAGTTTAATAGAGAGATTGATTAGGTAGTGAAGAGTCAAAAATGGGTTCAATAGAATGTTGAATGGCCTACATGTGAGGAGGCCCCTAAGGTTTCTCGAAGACATTAGAGTAAGTATATACATTTTATTCCATTTCCTTTGATGGAAGGTGTTGGGTAAAATTAATAGTGATTAAGATACTATAATTATCAATCCGGGACGTAAACTTGTGAACTGTGAACAGTTTGTGCAGGAAACGGAATCAGATCTAAAAACCTAAACAAAACTTTACAAATCAACTAGCAATTAAAATTAAATAACAAATTGGCTTAAAATGCAATAAGAAGTGAAACCTGACAAGGGGCAATCACCAAGTCACTTCAACCTAACCTGACTGCTATATCAGACCTGAAAAGGATCAAAGCAACAGAAGTAATTCCGAAATGAATGTAAGCAGAGAACTCTACCTAGGAAGCTTGTTACTAGTTGCATTTAGAGCCCCCGTGCAGCAGTATCACTTGCTGGAGTTCTTGACTACTTCACTATTCCCTTGTACAAGGTAGATTTTTTCTCTAGTCAACCCCACTATAAGCCTTCCAACACCAGTCAAGTGTTGTTGTATGGGGGATGGCCAATTCCTTTGAGAGAACAACAGTTCTTGGCTTCACTTGTCAAGTTGCTCCCAAGTAACCTAAAACACACAAGCTTTCAAAAAGAAGGAATAATTTCGACACACTGTGCAAAGAACACATACAAACAACACAAACCCTAATCTATGCTTGAACTGTCCTAATTTATGCAAACCCTAATTCATGCACTAACCACAAAACCCTAATTAATCTACACAAACCCTAATTTTATCTCTGCAACCTTAATTCACATAAAAACAATGCAATCCTAGTTCGTGTATTAGAGTTGCAAGCCTAATTGCAGCTGTGATGACTTTAGCCCTAAACTACAAGGTAAACCCTAATGCTCATGCATAAAGGCAATTACTTTGAGTTTGCACTCCAGCACTGGTATAACAATAAATGGAACAAATTCTACTGCGGGTTTCAAGTTAACATTGCCAATTAACAGCTTCAGAGCACTCTTGTAAATATTATCATCAATACAACCTCCAACATAGGACAGAATTATAGGGGGGTTTTATGAATTTTTATGAAATGACATCTGTGCTGTGACCTTTAAAAAACTATCAATGTACAACACATTCCAACAGTCTTATCAGTTTATGGAGAAGGCAATCTAATACAATCAGATTAGTTCTGTCAATGAGTAAATAGCGCTGAAATTACAACATAAATTTGGCAATAACGTGAGAGTGCAAGAGCTCATATAAAGGCTGTTTTAAATGACAATCTCACCATACTTGTGGGTTGGCCGTTGATATATTCCTGCTCTGTTCTAGGGCTTCCAAAATGGGCACAATTTATATTGACAATGTGGAAGAATGCAGAGAAAAGTAAAGGACTTTATACCCTATCCCTAAACAGCGTTATACCCAAAACAGAGATACGTGTATAGATCAAATTTCCAGCGCTAGTACCACAGTATTCAGTGTTAAAAATGTAACAATATGAACTCAGAATTTTAACAATAAGCTACTTGCAATGACACCTTTAAGAGTTTGATTGGTAATTCAACAACATTTCCATAAATGATTACATCTAGTTATGCGTTTAATTTAGAAAAATGACAGTTCAAAACTACCTCAGCAGTACTGCAATTTGTTTGGAGTTCAATAGGGTTTGTATTGTTAAAAGAAGTCACCGCAATCCTTGAATGGAAACTACTTAACATATGCCATATACAAAGATCATTAATCATTCATCGAAGAGCATTAATAATGAAATCAAATCTTGGCTACAAGAAACACCTGAACTATCCTATTCAATGAGATCTCATTCAAACCAAAAACAAAATAAATCATAGAAGAGGATACAGTGCTTCTCCACTCGAATGGTGAGCCCTTGCCGATCCAGATGGAGAAGCCTACAAAGTTACGATCACACCCGGAGGTACCAGCACTTCAACAAGATAATTTCATTAACTTAAGAGAATAGTTGCACAGTCACTTCAAAATACAGCCATAAAACAGAGTATATAAGTCTTGCACAAATTCAGAAGTAATGCAATCAGCTCCAGGCTTAACACAGTTAGTTTTTCACAGGATTTGTGAGACATAATATATAGAATGCTACTGTATAATGGATAAGATCAACCCTCTGATCTCTAGGATCAGAAGGTGATCTACTGTCTTGGTTTTTCAGAAGTAATTACTTAAATACACAAATTTAAACAAAAAATTGGAACAGTGCCTTCAATGCCTATCTCTATCAAGCCAAACTCGGATCCTGGTGTCTCTTCTTTGGCAAATTTCCCTTGTACATATCGCTGACCGTTGAATGAAAGGCCCAATAGAAGATCTTCTCGAACTCCCATCCATGACCTATCCTTTGAAACTAAGTTTGCGACCTATGACCCCATTCCCTTTGTCGCATGTGATAAAATTAACACACAAACTACATATGTGACATCCCTCCTAGGATTGTCGCATGTGATAAAACTATCACATGGGCCTAAAGTGCGACCTCCCTCACACGTGTTACCTCCATATAAAACTCTTTCTCTCCCATTCTTCACTTCATTCTGCCTTCATGCCCGACTAAGCGATCTCTCTCTAATGACCAATAACAAATGTGACCCTATCATAAGTAAGTAACACACATATTGAGTCTGTAATCATTACTGTTGGCAATATAGACATGTGTTCGACCCTTGTTGCCTCAATCCCATGCATTCCCATCCTCGTCGTATAATCTCTCCTATCATTCTTGTGCCTTAAATACCACCATCTGCCAGATTCAAACACTTCTATACTCGAACAATGCACTTACCCTTAAACTTTCACCAAGTGTTTGGATTGGCCCTTGTGGCCTCATATGCTATATTCTATGTGTCCTTCTAAACCCCAATTTAAAACCCCTCATTCTTCTCCTTAATACCAATGAATCACCTACACTGAATTTCTCCCATGCAATGGGATCAAGCCACCATACCCTCCATAGATCTGAAGTGCTTCACGGGATGTGAGTAGGGATAAGTATTTGGGTCCATTAATTACGCCTTAGAGTACTTGTGTTATGAAATGTCCATTCGACGTATATGCTCCTGGGTGGTTCTTAGACTATGGTTCCTATTGTAACACTAGTTAAAAGCCTCTCTTGTCCCAAGAGTTCGACTTGTCAACTTATTAGGTGAGAGTATGCATGTTTTCAAAAGCCTCAATGGAATCCCAAATTGCAGGTCACAATCCACTATACCATGTGATCTAGCCTCCCTTTCTCTGCCAACATTTTATCTCTCGTTGCTTCCCTCAACTCCCATCCAAGGTTGTGACTTGGTTGTGGTTACGAATCATGACCTATTATAGGTTGCAACTCATGCTAATAATGCCTTACAACTATGAAACTTGCGGTAAGAGCTATCGATGCAACCTCACCACATTGCGAGGTCATTGTTCATAATGACAACATTCACTGCATTTTCAATATGCGACCTGCATTACATTTGCGATGTGTCATATGCATTGTCATGTGAAATTGTGACTACCTTTATGAGTCCAACTTGCGATCTGCTCTATTTTTAAAACCTGTGACCTAAACAAAGCCTTTATTCTTACTAATTTCTTATACCATATTACCCTGACGCCTCACAGTAACACTCATGTTTTTGTCAATTGGTGATTATCATTATTTAAGCTAAAATTGATGTCTTTGGTATATATTTTTGAAATGCCGAGTACTACAGACATTGATTGTCTCATTATTCTGTCATCCTTCGAGGAGATGGTTCCACCTGTGGTCAGAGGATCTAGCAGGAATTTTTCCAGGGTTGAAAAAAATATAGGAGTTTTTTATAGTCCTCCTAAGCTACGCATCAATGGAGACACTACTTTTTGTATTGATAAGACAATATCATTCACTTGGGAGGAGATTTACTCCAGATTTTCAAAGAAAGACATTCTAAGGGAGGAGGATAACTTTCAAGTTTATACCAATGTCAAAAGGTCCCGATTGCACAAAGTGTTAGCACATCCTCGAGTCTTTCCACTCACTGAAATAATAGACTGTATCCTCTAACATATCGATGAAGCACAATGGGCTGTCAAGGTCCATTATGGGGTAGTCATAACGTTTTTCACTACTACAAACACTGCAAAATATTGAAAGCTTCCACAAACTCAAGAAGTGTTCATCACTGGGTGGCTATCTGAATTCCATGAGTCCACTAAAAATATATTGAAAAATTGGTGGCAAGACCCAAGTAAGTTTAGATTCAGAGTGGATGACAATTATAAGACAAAATATCTCATAAAGGTTTATCAGTTAATGGCTGCCATGATGAAAAGGTTATGTGGAAAGGTACCAATATTTGGTTCTCCAATTAATCGCCGCCAAAGGAACAACTTTCAATTGGGCTAACATAATTTCCTCTGCTATCAAAACAAATGTCTAGACCACCAAAAACCTAGTTGAAGGTGAACAGTCACAGTTCTACATGGCCTCATAGCTCCTAGATGTAATTTGTGAAAAATGTGATTTTAAAGGCTTGGGTTTGAAATGGACTCTGGAAGAGCAGTAACATGCACATATTTTACTACAAGAGCTTATGGAACTCAGGCTTCAGGTGCTCATTTGAGAATATCTTAGATTATTTCATCTTCTCGCTATACAATGTGCTTTTCGGTGATGATCTTCCATGTTTGCCAGAGAGAGCCAATATTTTTCTCCATGTTCCAGGTGGATCCCTAATAACTCAAAAATAAAATTCCTCATATTGTAAATAAAATAGGACCAAATCGAAGATCTCATCACAAGGAATCTAATGGCACAAATGATGCTTCAATCCAACTCCATATGTGAATGTTATGACCGTATGAAGTTTGTGGAAAACAATAATTTTTTTTGACAACAGGTATGTTGAAGAATGCAGTAAGAAATTCTCAATTTGATTTTGCCTTGATTAGATTGAGAAAATTCAAATTTCCACATCAACAGACAACTTAGACTATGTTAAATTTTGTGGCATTTCTTGTGTCACCTAGTTTACTCAGTAAATTCAATTTGGAGGAGTTAGATTTCAGTGAAGCATGTGTGTTTGCTAGTTTGTCGCAATCAAAGGTTAGTTACCTAAGGTTGTTTTCAATTAAACTAGTTCCAAATGTTGGAGGAACTAGTGGAGGGTCGAGTTGTGTAGTGGGACTACAGTCAAACTCAATGATCATCTAGTTAACTGAACAATCAACCCAAAATAGCTAGTGCATGTAGAGAATTTGAGTTCCCCAGGCTTGGTGGAAATTCCAAGGCAGTGTAACATCAGTTGTAGACTAGTATTTAGTGTATAGGTGTTGTATGTAGTCAGATGATCAACCTAAGGAATTGTGCAATTCAATTTGAGGAATTTCCTAAACAATAGGGGTCTAATTCCTCACGGAACAACGCAAGGAAATAAGAGCTAAAGCATAGGGAAAATTTGACTAAGTCTGAGTCAAAGGTCTCCAGTGAGTAGAGGGATAGGTTATGCGCTTGCAGGGTGTGCTCAGTTGAGCAACACAATTGTAATACATCTCTATTCATTTGATTAATGCAAGCACATATTGGGGTTTTTAGAAGATTTATTTCCCTAGATAAAAATAGTTGTTGCATGTGTGTTATTTCTTCTTGCATGTTTGAGATTTTTGTTATAAATTGTGAATTAATGTCCTTAGAGAAATAGAGTAGGGCTGTGTCTTATGATTTTTATTAAAACTTCATGAGTAGTTGCAAATATACAACCTAATTTCTACATGTTATCAAAGTTGAATTCACATTAGAGCATGAAATTCGAAGTTGTTTTTCCTAGGTTCTAATTTGAAGATCAGTATAGTAGGATTTCTTCAGAGCTAAGAAGATGGCCTTCAATGGACTAAGGCTAGAGTATGTCTTGGAAGGCACCTCAAATTTTATTGCATGGAAGGACTACATGGAGGTAGTATTGGATGACAATGGATTTCTTAAATATGTCAAGACACATATTCCAATACCACCAACAAATGATGTTTAGGACCTTGCACAATGGAAGAAAGATGTAGCAAAGGCGAGGAGAATAATCTTGGAGGGATTACAAGATCATATCATATTGAATATCCATGGAAAATAAACTTCATTCGTGATGTGGAAAGCACTGACAAAATTCTTCGAGAATAGCAGTGACCACAAGACGCTGGCACACACAGATAAAATTTGAAGTATTATGATGTAGAAGAATGCCACTATACCATGGTATCTAAGCAAGTTCACAAAATGTCATGATGAACTAGGCAGGGTCGGTGTTACTTTCCCTGAAGATGACTTGGTAAGCCTAGACCTTTTAGGCCTTCCCAAGAGCTGGCATAACTATCAAAATTTGGTGAACAAGAGGGAGAAACTACCGAATTGGGAGCACTTATGGTTTGATTTGGTATAAGAGGAAATCAGGCAGAATACTAGAGATGAGACTTCATCCAAGGGCGTGGATGAAGAAAAAATTGCATTGGTTGGAAAGGCAAAGAAGGGAAAAGGATAGAAATCCCAATCTAAACCAGCATTTAGTTAAGGGGGAAAGAATAAATATTTGTCAAAAAATAAAGTCTTCCATTGTCATGAATCTAGACACTATGCCACGAAGTGTCCACACAAGAAGACAAGCAAAAAGACCTCGAGAGCAGAAGTAGGTGAAGATTTTGATTCAAAATTTGAGCTTAAATTTACCCTCATTACATGCATGGTCAACACAGTGATGGGGATCGTGTGGTACTTGAACTCAGGTGCATCGTTTCATATGACAAGGTGTAGAGATTTTTTTAGTGACCTAGAAGAAAAGCATTTGCAACTGCACATCGAGATGTGGTATGATAGAAGGTATAACATGACTAAGATTGGTATAGTCACCTTTTAGAGGGAGTTGGGATCCCTCCTCAGGTTTAAGGATATCATGTTCATTCCAGGCCTAAAGACAAATATCATCTCTGTCGCAGTTTTAGAAGACCATGGCTATGATGTCATCTTCAGCAAAGGAAAGGAATTCCTAATAACATAGCCACAAGATAGGTGAAGAAGATCAGGGTTCATGTGAAGAAATTGCACAAGATAGATGTGGAGGATTGTGTTGCATTGAGCACAAAGGTGAATAAGGTGCAGAGCCGCGATGTCGCGAACTTTGGTATAGAAGACTTGGCCATTTACATCATGGCACTTTGAAGATCATGCAACAAATAACCATAGGCCTCCCATAAGGAGCACTGGAGCAACATGATGTATGCAAAGAATGTACTTTGGGAAAGTACACAAAATACACATTTCATGATTGGGACAACAAAGCACATGCTGTCTTGGAATGGATCCACTATGATGTGAGACCTTTCTCAACAACCTACACTACCAGGCACAAATATTTTTTCATTTTTATTGATGACTTCTCATGAAAGTGATGGATTTTCTTCATTTAGAAGAAGGATGAGACATTCTCCAAGTTTGTAAAAGGCACTAGTTGAGAAAGAAACGAGCAATGAGGTGAAGGCTCTTAGGAGCAATAATGGAGATGAGTACATGTCGAACGAATTTAAAAACTTATGTGCAAAATAAGGTATTTGACGAGAGTTGACAAAACCCCACAACCCACAATATAATGTGGTGGTTGGGATAAAGAACCATAACATTATGGGAGAAGTGAGAGTGATTTTGCATGATCAAGGCCTACTTCTACATTTGTGGGTTGAGGCATGCAACACAACAATATATTTGTAGAACCAAAGTCCTCATCAGATTCTAGGCATGATTACGCTAGAGGAGGTTTTCTCAAGGAGAAAGTCGGATGTGTTGCACTTTAGGATTTTTGGATCCTCTGTTCACTGCCATGTCTCCAAAGAATCAAGGAAGAAGCTAGAGCCAACAAAAAAATGGCGGTATTTGTGGGTTACATAGAAACTCCCCACAACTACCATGTGTATTTTCCATCCCTCAAAATGATATTTGTGGAAAGGGATGTAAAATTTGCTGAAGATAAAGAGATGCAGTGCTCTCTTGAGATGGATCTTCAGATCCCACTAGAAGAGGAGCTTTTTCTTCAAAGCAAGAGCCTCAGGAAGTTGTGGAGTAGCCACAAATTGAGGAGTAGAGAATGGATACAACCACTCAAGCAGAACCATCTAGAGAAGGTAGCAAAAGGACCAGGGAAGCTAAGATATTTTTGCAGGATGTGAGGGAGAATGTGGGTGCTCCTTCAAATAAGTGCATGAAGAGAAGGTCACTAGATTGGTACACTAACTACATGGCTCTAATGACTGAGCTTGTAGAGATTGAGCCATCTTATTTCAAGGAAGCTGTAGAGAAACCTGCATGGGTTGATGCAATGGTGGAGGAATATGAATCCATTGTAAAGAATAATGTTTGGGAAGTGGTCCCAAGACCAATAAATAAATCAGTTGTGGGTTCGAGATGGATCTTCAAGGAAAAGTATGCAGTAGATAGAAGCATATAAAATTACAAGGCTAGGTTTGTGGCCACTTTAGCTTGGGTGAGCCACTATGCATATAAAATTGTAAAAGTTGAAACAAATTGTGTGTATAAATCTCCACGATTGGTGACCTAAAAGCATGATTTGTTGTATATGGTTATTGACCATCGAGCACAATGTTCCCTCTGAGGGGAAGGGGACTGTGATATCCCCTAGTTAATATTTCTCTCATTGTAAATAATTGAAATTATTAAATGGCTGAGAGAGGGACACTAATTCCATTACTTGAGGAAGGAAATTGCTTGAGGTAATGGTTGTTTTAAATTCCAGTCCTCATTGGTTGAAATGTATTAATGGTTGACATTGAAATAAGTGTAGCCAACAAGAAAAAGGCCATGCACAAAAGTCCTTAGCCTCTAATAGAAAGAAAGAAAGGACAAAGCATTCAATATGGGAATGGGTTGCGATGTCCAAGGGAGGGACTATGTGGAAACCTAGGAGAAGGACAGATGGTTGGTCTGATAGGGGCATGAAAACAAGTTTGTAATAGGGAGAATGTACTGGGAGGAATCTCTCACCCTCCCATTCTCTCATTCAGGCATGCATGCACAGTGGAAGAGAACTGAAATGAATGACAACTGAAGAATCCTCTAAGAGAGGCTTTCTAGGCGAAAAATTACAAAGAGCAGAGACTTGTTGAAGGCATGAAGAAGCCACTAGGAATCTTGTTGGATTGATGAATCTACCTAATGGGAACAAAGGGAATTTAGGGTAGTTATAAGGTTGGTGAACCACCATGTGTTTCCTTGGGGGTTGAATAACACTAGTGCTTGCTATTGTGAACCACCAATAGGAGGATGCCCCTGTACTAGTTGGCAGCTTAGAAAATTGGTCAACCTCTCGTTTTAAGTGGAAATTTTTCTCCAGAAGTCACATTGCACTCTTTGTTCTAGGATCTTTGTTATTACTCTAAAATGTTGTACTTTTCTTGAATAGATAGTGGGAGAAGGAAGTGTAGCCTTGGGACACCCTATTTTAGTTGTGATACTAGTTAAAATGTACCATTGGCATTGGTTTTACATAAGTGAAGGTTCAATGGTTCATTTATTGTTTGAATAATTGGTGGGTGAAGGTAGTGTGGCTTTGGGACACCCTGTTTTAGCTACAGAATAGGTTATTCCTCTAAAAGCACTCCACCTCGAGCTTTGGAATTTGGATCAGGAGTGAAAATTGCAGTTAAGACTTGGCTACAACTATCTAGAATTGGGTCGAGAGTTGGATTCCCACTCTTAGTTGCCAAAACTCTTCTAATATAAGTATAGTTTTATGTTGTGCTTGTGACTATGATACTATTTCTGTTATTTCCATCAACAGAATGGTATGCTAATGCTAAGGAGCATTGGCTCTTATATATGTCATCTATAAAAATGTTTCGTGGGATACAGATCTATAGCAATGTTAATTTTAATCCCCAAATGAGTGATTCCTTTCTATGAATAAATTGGGGACTGGGATCTCTTGTCTGTCTATGTAATTTTTTTCCTATAAGAATTTGGGCATTACATGCTTTTTGTTCACTTTTCTGACTTGTTGTATGTCTATTAATGGCCCCAAAGACTAGCATATCTATAATATAAGATGGGCTTTATTTTTGTTTATTAATGTTTGTCTGAGAGGCTCATAGGCCTCTAGGTCACGACAAGCTTACAAATTGACTAATGGGCCTTAGTTATTATAAATGGGAAAATCCATATTATGTTTATTGTCATGCTTACAAAATTGACATTACATCTTATTCATTATCCAAGCTCAGGAGGGATAGCCCCAAGACACGCTTCATAAACCCTTAATGGCTTTGTTCAAGCTCTAGTGCAAGTCCATACATTTGTAGAACCATTGTGGTCGAGCCATGGTTGAGCTCTTCATAAATTTCTCTATGTGGGTTCTATATACAACCCAAGTAATGGGCAGAACCACCATGGCCTCGACCAAGTATGTGTAATTGTGCACATAGGAGGATTTTCCTTAGCCTCTCATATTCCAAAGACATTGCATTGCAGTGGAATATAATGCATTGAAGGAGCCTTCATATACAGTCTCATTGATAATAAGCTCCCTTGCTCCAGTCCCCATGTCAAGGCATATAAACCTAGGTTATGACCTAGAGTGAATGCTTGCATAACGAATGGTCGAGATTGAGCTAGAGAAATAAAAAACCGATAGGAAACCCAAGATGATGCAAACCTGGAGGTTACACCCCAAAAGATTGCAAATGGTCGCGCAAGAGAAAGGTTGGCTTGATGAGGACTGGGCTAGTGTGGTAGGGCCGATAGTGTAGAGTTGGTCAGGATGATATGGAAGTTGTGCATTGGTGAATGTAAGAACCAATTTCCATGCAACAAGGTCTCATCACAATGTTGAGGAGTGGTGAGAGGGACCCGGTTATATGGGAAATTTTGTGGTAGTCGATGGGAATATCTCTATCTTGGAGTCCATCTCTTAGAGGTAATGAGGTGTAGAATTCACGGGAGAGCCGAGATAACTCATCTGTATGCTATTGGGTAGTATAAAGGGTCATCAGATCTAACAAGTGGGAAAATTGATGGAGCAAAGGTGTGGACCCACCGGGACACGTAAACCTGGAGGTCAACCGTGACAGTTCAGCAATTGAGAGAACTTAAAAGCGTGCAGGATGATACAAGCTAGGAAATCATGGCATACACATGAGTTAGGTCGGTCCTTCATTGGCGCAAGGGAAGAACCACTAATAGGTCAGCAGGTACGGCCACCCTGAAGCTATTCGTTGCGGCACAATGTATTAAGGGTCGGGCCAATAGGCCTGCATAATGGATGGTTTTCAAAATGTTGACAATATATTGATTGTTATATACATGTATTTTCCAATATATCTTTCTCAGGTATCATTATAATATCAGATAAGGTAGCCATATGGGTGGAAAGTGGCAAGTTTGAGGACATGGTGCTTTCTGATTCATCAGAAATTCAAATGGTCATAACTTTTGATACGGAGGTTGGATTGAAGTAAAATAAAATTTTATATCATCATAATTATCTTGACTAGACAAACACAACAATGATGTCCATATGAGGATTTAAGCTAGTCAAAAAGATCAAAATTTTTAGACCCCATTTCCATGACAACACCTTGGATCTTGGGTCAGCATGGTAACCATCTCCTTCTAACCATTCTTTTGGTGGGGATTTGGAGGGGGTGTGTTACAAAAATCACTATAATTGAAGGATTAGACTTAATTGAAAAATGTTGTAACAAAATTGGATGTTCAATATGGATGAGTTGATAGACTCATTCCAACATAAAATAGAATATTTATAGGTGATTAACAACATGTATAAAAAGGTTATAGGTTTGAGTATGTAACAAGGATCGATGGAAAATGTCAATACATTGCAATGGTATTTTATAAACAACCCTAATAAGAAAATATGAAAGAAGGTTTATGGTATGGAAATATTTAAAAAGGAAGAGGAGGAGGTTTATATTTATTTATATAGTTAACATTATCCTCATAACTTCAAAGTCATGTCAGATAGTGAGATGAGGCCATTATTACTTTTCTAGGAATGATCATTTATTACTAGTCAATGTATTTGTATTTTCATTGCTAAATAATAATGCTAGGCACATAATCTTTCATTCCTTACTTCAATCTACGAGGTAATACTTCAGGTATAGCTATTGTCTAAAAATTCACACATTTTTAATTGTTTATTATTGAAAATATTTCATGGATTGGGTGAATAGTCAATATATCTCAATCTTACAACTATTTTCATTCTTCATCACATGAATTCAATCTCTTTGTTGTTGTTGTTGTTGTTGTTGTTGTTGTTGTTTTTTTTTTTTTTTACAAAGGATTGGGAATGGGGTGTGATACAATAGCTAAGATCCTCTTCAAGGAACAATATGGGGAAAGCAGTTGATGGTTGATGTCTGGAAGTTGTGCTGCAATGCTTTATTGTGCATGTCTTTGAATTGTATTCTTCGATAAAGTGTTTTTACAAATAATTTAGTGTTTTTATCATTAATTACATTAGATTTGTGTGATGTAGGTAGATGATAGGGATTTAACTAGAATATCATAGAATATTGATAATAGTAATCGGGATGTAGGGTTATTTATAGTAATATTCATCATATAGGGTTGACATTTATTTTAAAGGTAGTTATTTCCTTTTTGTGTTTAATTTAATTAAAAACATGTTATAAAATAAAATTTAAAAAAACATATTAAAAAAAATTGGCTATGAAATTATGAGTTATGGTTTTATGGGCATGTGATATTGATAAGACATGGTATTTACCTATTGCCTATGGTATTATAACAAAATCAATTTACAAGTTAAAAATTCCAATGGTACAATGAAAGTGAATTTGCATGGTTGAAAATATTGTTATATATTTTATAAAATGTATATATATATATCTCACTCATATGCTAGTTGTCATGCCCCTAGAGTGTCCCTCGATTCAAGGTGTTTCAAGTCCTCTTACTTCTATCATGTATTAGATATATTTTGTTTGTGAAATTAACATTCAATCTTAAAAATAGATATAATTTCAAACATGCATATATCAACATCATGTATCATCCACATGTATAAGTGTGCTAGATAAAAATATAATGTCACAATGGTACATACAAACATCCATGTAAAATGTACACCAATAATGTGTGGGGGTGAGACCCTCCCAATCCACCCAAATATATCAATATAAAATATGATATTCCTTCAACAATACAATGTACAACAATAGACAAAGCCTCCAAGTATCCTCAATCTAGGCTTCCCAAGCCTAACCTCCCAATACAATGGAAAATTACATACAAGAATCCCACACACCCTAGGTGAGCACCCTTAGGGTAGGGAAAGTATTTTCCACCCATCCCTCTAAAACATTAAATAAACATCTACTCATGTTTTAGATAGGTTTGTAGGCCTTTTTCAACCTTTTCCCACAAACATATACCGTATTGGATAAGAAATCACCTTAAAATAGGTGGTTAGGGTCCCTGTCACCCTAATTATCCACCCTAATAAGTTGTAAAGCCACTTGACTCATACTTTTAAACTTTCACTTAGACTTGTGGTCTTAATTCACTCTTCCATGCATTTAGAAACTCGTGAACACGTCCTCCTTCAATGTTGTACCAAAATTTTGCTCAGAAATCCTTCATCCTACTTGGTTATCCCTCCACTCTACCTCACAGGTAGGTAGGTTCTCTTGTCCATATATGGAGGTTCCAACTTTGGTTTCAACATATACTATGAAGGTAGGAAAAATTCCAAACTTCTATCTAGGATGATCCTAAAATTCCATTTGTTTGAGTGTATTTAGAGTGGTCTTGGGTGGTAGGGTGGTGGAGGGTTGTGTATCTTCACCTGTCCACTGTAGCTGATATGTGTTTGAAATCTATGGGGTTGTTGTTCAAGGTGAGGCCTCCAAATGTCCCCTCAACCATATTAGATTTTATCTATGTCACTTAAATTCCTTCAAATATCCTCTGTCATGCAATCCCTTGTCAACCCTAAGCAATCATGGTCCACCTTATGCCCATTCGTGTGACTTTGTTCCAAATGGGTTAATGTGCAAGGTGATGAGATGGCATGTATAACTCAGAGTATAGTGGGGAACACATGAAACAATTTCCCAAGCCATCTCCAACGTGATTCCACATCCAATCTCACCCACCATACGTGTCCAAACATTGTAAATATCGTCGCAACCATGTGTCACACACAAAGTGAGATCTGTCTCTAAGATGTCTTCCATTCTCTCTCTAAGACACAAGATGATGGAACACACATCCATAGTGAAAATGTTTGGCATCCTCCCCCGCCAAAATAAGTGTTTTCGTCCTCAACCACAAACCCTCATTAAACCATCCATCACCAAGGCTTGTGATCAATATCAACAAGACTACTCTTCACCCTAACACCCTGTCTCATCAGTACCCCCAATCAACCTCCTCATCATACCACATGGAGACATGAGAGGATGGATTAGGATATACCATTTCACTCTAGGTTATTAAAAGAAGAGACATATCTCTAGCCTACTCAATCATCTTAATCCCAATGCCGCCTCCTTGGTGTGACTCAAGAACTCATAGACCTCCATACTCTCTAATCCATAAAGTAGGTTCTATATCGAAGGTCCCTCAAAATATCTCTATCATAAAGTGATCAATCACAATCCATCACAAGTATCCACACTACCCAAAGTCATGATAGAATGACTCTCCCTTCAAAATTTGTTTGCAATGTATAAAGCTGCAACTCCTACCACGCTAACCACTGAATCTCTATGTGTTGAACCACACGTGAATTTTTCTACCTTAATCCAACACAAATTTGACATGTCTTTGCGCACTGTATATCCCCATTAATCAAACTAATTAGGTGATCAATCCAACTATAGCACCCAATTCATGAGAATGTACATTCTCATGTCATCATCAATCGTTTTTACCAAGCAATTTGTCATAGACTCAACCAGAAATAATGTCAGAAAGGCCTCGATCTATCAATAACTCCTCCACAAAGTCCAATGATTATGCATACAAAACATTTATCAACCATCTTGAATAAACACACTCCATATCCCACATCATGAAAATACCTCCAACTAAAGTCCATCTAGCATCTCCATTATCTGCTCCACTTCCAAGTCCATGAAGAGATCCTAAGAAACAAAATCACCAAGTCAATCATGCAATTCTCTCGTGATGTCCTAGTGTCTACAACCTCATCTCAAGGTGCTCTTAGTTAAGTCATTCGGGTCCATTACTATAATTGGTCAAGTCTCTCCACTATTCTTCTCTCCTCATATATGAAAACATTATGCTAACAACTTTGTGAAAAATTCAAGTCCCACTCGGCTCATCATCTCATATGAATACCAAGAATTTTTCATAGATTTTCAATTCCTCCTCCTTAATAAGGCTCTCTAGATCATGGAAAAATAAACCTCGTCAATTATCCCATTCCAAAAATCATGCTATAATGGCTAAGTCTCCCAGACTCAACCCATGACCCAAGTGTCACACCAAGGTTTCATCATAGTTGCAACCAAATTCACCCAACTCTACTATTGGATCATGTGAATAAGGTATCTTAAACACGATCCCTATTTATCAAGTTTACTCCAAAGAGACACATCCCATACTATGTCTTAATCACGTTGCACTTAGTCTACCCAAGTCATTGCTTCAAGCTCATGTGCAACTTATAAATACTCCAATATCACCACATATATCCACATGAAGGGCCCATTGGTCACAACTACAAATCCATCACCCTACATCTCAGGCTCCTCAAACTCAAGCCAACATCATCTTGAACATCATGTTGTCTCCCTAGATAGCTCATCTGTCTGCAAAGTCTCCAACTACTAATAGGTCTCCAAGATCTCATATCGAATCATAGTGAAGTCCCAATGAACAATTCCAGCCAAACCATGAAAATATTCAAGCTCATATGCTATTATGCCCTTCGCTTTGAGTGATCTCACCTGAATGGTTTCAGTCCTTGGGTCGTGTCAGAAAATTGGCCACTCCATCACATGGCCAACCACGACTTGTCATCTAGATGGATACATCACCCACCACCCTTTTCCAATTCAGTAGCCCCATCAAATCTTAGGTTGACCCAATCCTGGACAAACTTTGCATATATCCATGTTATTTAGCTCATAATTGAATGAGAACACACCTCAACCATCATCCTAGTTGTTTCTTCTATCAAATTCTGGGATATCTCCATGCTATGATCCTGGTGCTATAAATTCTCCTCACAATATACTTCTACATACTGGACTCTCCACTAAGCCAATGGAACTCCCAACCCATCTCGTCACCAAACTAGTCAAGTTTTCACCTCCAACTTTGAATTTCCATAGTTTCATGCATCCTATTTTGATCTATGCTCAAATATGATGAAGAAAATTTGATGATAAATCTACTTTTATACCAAATACCATTCCCCTATATCATCCCTTGAGTCAAGGTGCATCAAGTCCTCCAAGCATTCAACATTGGTAGGGTTCCTTGCACTGACAGTGACCAAATTATAAGTACTTCACTCCTAGACTAATCCTCTAGCCCTTATACTTTTGTCATGTGTGAGGTATGTTGTCTTAGTGGAATTAGCATTCAATATTAACACAAGTATAATGCCAAACATTCATCCATCAACATCAAGTATCATCCACATGTATAAGTGTGCTATGATAAAAATGTCACAATGTTACACAAAAACATCCATGTAAAATGTACACCAATAATGTGTCTGGGGTGGGACCCTCTTTCTCCACACAAATATATCAATATAAAATATGATATTACTACAATAATAAAAATTAAAACATGGCCAAAGCCTCCAAGCATCTTAGTTCTAGCCTTCCCATTCCTAACCTCCCAATACAATGGAAAAATACCTCAAAGAATCCCACACACCCTAGGTGATCAACCTTACAGTAAGGCAAGGTTTCTCCACCCAACCCTCTAAAACATCAAATAAACCTCTATTCCTATTGTAGATGGGTGTATAGGCCTTCCCCAACCTTTCCCTACAAATGGATATCAAATTGGATAGGGAATCACCCTAAAATGGGTGGTTGGGATCACTCTCATCCTAGTTTTCTACCCTAATAGACCGCAAAGCCATCTGACATATATTTCCAGACTTGCGCTCAAACATGAATCCTAATTTCACTCTAACACATTTCGAACAACCCTTATACATGTCCTTCTTCATTTCTACTATGGAATTATGCTCAGAAACCCTCCATCTTACTAAATTCCTCCTCCACTCTACCTCATAGGTAGGTAGGTTCTTCCATCAATATATGTTGGTTCCAGCTTTGGTTTCAACCTGCACTATTAAGGTAGGAAAAATTATGAACTTCCCTCCAAGCTACTCATCAAATTTCATATATTTTAGTGTCTTTATAGTGGTCTTATGGGTGGTACGATGGTGAAGGGTTGTGTCTCTTCACCTTTCTAGCTTAGTTGAGCCATTCATGCAACCTGTGAGGTGGCATTTCAAGGTGAGGTTGTCAAATGTATCTTGATGCATATTAGAGCTGAACAATGTCACTCAAATTCATCCACATGTATTATATCATGTGCAACATCGTCCACTCTAAGCAATCTTGGTCCACCTTACGACCATCTATGTGATTTTCTTACAAAAGGGTGAATGTGCCAAGTGATGAAATGCCATGTATAGCTCAAAGGATAGTGGGGAACACATGAAAAAAGTTCCCAAGCCATCTCCAAGGTGAGCCACATCCAATCTCGCACACCAAACTCCTCCAAACATCGCAAATATTGTAGCAACCATGCATCACACACAGAGTGATATCTCTCTCTAAGAGTTCTTGCATTCTCTCTGCATCCATAGTGGAAATTCCTAAATCTAGTGCAATCATACAAATTAAATGGTTGATAAAAAATGATAGGAATTAATATAGAATACGCATCAAAATAGTTACTTCATTATACTTCTCTTGTTACTAAAATTTAAATAAAATAAAATAAAAATAAATAAATAAATTGTAAAAACTAATTAAATTATATTTTATTTTGAATGATACTTGTCATTTTAATTATTAAAAACAGCCAGTATATATATATATAATATATATATATATATATATATATATATAGATATGATAGATAGAGAGAGAGAGAGAGAGAGAGAGAGAGGAGAGAGAGAGAGAGAGAGCATTGAATAAGATTCTTAATCTATAAATACATTTTGTTACAATACCATGGCTTATCAATATTACATGCTCAAAAAAACCATAACTCATTTCATATGACACTTGTTCATGTAACATTTTTTAATTAATCAATTTAATTAAAAAGGAAAAAAGAGCAGAAGTACTTGGGAGATAAATATTAACTTTTGATAAGTGTATAATATTATGAATAATCAATAATATTTCGTGGAGGTTAAATCTCACCCATACACCTAATAATTATTGATAATTAAATTAAAATTATATAAACTCTATTCCAAAATAGACATGTCTATCGACATAAATATTTTTTTAATTAATCAATTTAATTAAAAGGTGTTGACAAGACAGAATGTACCACTAATAGAAGGAGTATCTCTCTACTGTAAAATCCCAACTAGGATCTGCACTGTTTAGTTTGGGAGTCCCATCCAGTATGTTGGCCCGAAAACCATCATGTTGTTTAATAATTCGCTTTGGATGTAACAAACAATGATCGTTAGAGAAAAAATAAAATTTTCAACAAATACAAGTGAAAAACTTAATAAAGTTAAACACGTGGTTCACTATGCATATAACAACATCTAAGTAACCTGAAATGAATCTCAAGAGAAGTAGTGTTAGAAAAACTTCAAATAAAACCCATGTATATGACAAAAATTAGTTCATTGATCATAAACAAGTTCATAATCAATAACATCATAAAATCATAAAGAAGCATACAATACTACACAAAAAATATGCTCAAATCAATAAAATAGTTCATTGGCATAAGCATAAAATAAACACAACATATACCATCCAATCACCATAGGAGAAATCTGACAATGATTGATCACACATGAAAGAATCACACACATACGCTGGAAGAGCTTCAAACATTAAGCTAAAATATACATAACCTCATCACATGAAATAACCATCATATCCATTAGTGGAAGTGTAGAGTCACCACTTGGATTAACAAAAAAGGTCCATTAGCTCTCAAACATTATGCACAAGTTCGGTCCAAAACTGAAAGTCCCTTACCTCATGCCATGAGGGTATATTTATAGAAGATAAGGTGACCTTTCACCTTCCATGACATTTCACCTACCCTCAATGAATTTTCATATTCCAGATGACTCTTCCTACTCTATGGCCTAATGTACTCTCAACAAATACAATTTACATTAATATTAAGAAAATAAAACAATTTCAATCAACTAATCTTGTACCAGAGAGATCTAGAACATTGATTTCTAATTCTCAAACCAAATAGGCTTTCCATATCTTGTATTCTCATGCAAGAGTCAGAATCTTTTGTTGCAACTCGTCCCCATGTCCCTACAGGAACTCTAGTGCATCTTTTATCAAGTTTGTCTTCTTCACTTGCACCTAATTTGATAGGGTCATAAGCTTTATGTATAGCCTTAAAGGCTCAACCACATAATGGGTGATCGTCTCCTTCGTAACTTCCAATTCATCCCTTGTAGCAACTTGTTTAATGGGATCTAAGAACACCTGAATCTCTTTTTTGAATTCCTCTTTTGTCTTTTCTTCATCCAATGCACTAATGGAGGGTGTTATCTCCATATCACCCAAAAGTTCCTTCTGAGGAAAGAGATGATATGTAAACCTATAAGGTGGTGAAAGAAACTTGTTCCCCAATGATCAATCTCCAAATACTATGTATATCGGGTCCACGGGAGAGGGAGCTTTGAAATGAAATTAAATGATTTTAAAGTATTCAAGCTAGCATTCCAAAGGTTAATCCATGCTTATAAACTACATAGCTCAGAGCTTGGGTCACCCTCCATCCAAATCCATTGACACGTCGCTTCGACTCCGACAACATACATGCGGTAGGGTTAAAAAAGGAGTAGAAGCTCGGTGTTGAAATTTGAACACTCATCCAATGACCACGATCCATTTCGGAACCCAAAAAAGAAGGCTTCTTATCCATAGTGTATCCCACCATAACGGGGTGGGGACCACCCGCCAGGCGGTCTCCTCCCATTGGCTCAGCTTAGGTTAAAAGGTAAAGGTAATTGGTAAGGTCATGCATAACTCGTCCCTCCTTATGAGCTCATCCTCTATCACCTCGAGCAAATCCTCGATCATCACATGTCTCCCCACACCTGAGTTCCTCTTCCACCACCTGGGAATTTATCCCTGCCCTTTTGCATAAATCCCCTAAACCCTAAAAATACCGCCCGACAACAATTTTTCAATCCCAGTCAAAGAACCTCTCACCTAGACTGTAGCACATGATTCATCTCTCTGCACACTCCCAAAGGTCAAGAACACCTTCCCAAGTTGTTTTTAGTCCTCCCTACGGGCTCTAGGTAACCTGACACCCCAACCTCATTGTTTGTTACCTTTTTTTTTATTTAGAGGGATGAAGCACACGACACTTGCAACCCCCAACACCCATGAGGTCAAAAGCACCGGTGTCGGGCCTCTAACGGACACCGAGACCAAAATAGCCGACCCTATCTATCCCTTTCCACTCGCAGACCTCTACTATGAAATGTTCATTGACCATGTGAGGAATGAGGACCCTTTTAGGGTTGTGAATTATCAGTTGTACTACCAAATTTCTCCTCCAATTCATCACCTCCTTGAGTTTGTAACCTGGATAACCAACTTTTATCAAAAGGATAGGAACCACTTCGTTTCTATTTCAGAGGTTGTAATCCTCGAGATAACCCCTCTCTTAATCCAAAGAGCTCTAAATTTCCCTAAATCCCCTGTTATGTACACGTTCACTGATGCCGCATTAGTCGGTCATTTCGTAGCCCTCGAAGCTGGAGAGCAGAAATCATTCCTGGGGAAAATCCTCGCCCCAGAGGTCAACGCCCTGCCCTATGATATATGATTTCCATTGAGTCTATTTAGGGAATATGTTCAACCTATTTTAGCTACAATTTCTTGTCTAATGGGTGAAGACACCACCCTAAAAATAATCAGGGCCACTTTGGGATGTTTACATAAAATGAAGCAAAATGGGTGTCAACTTAATATCCCAGAATATCTTTTAGATTCCATTTACTTCCAATTCATCTATTTCCACTACTACTCATTGTTGTTCTACTTTTTCCTCTATGCCCACATCGAAGACTTTCAATGTCTTCACCTAGATCTGTTTGCCCCCAATAAGGAGCAAAATTTTATTCTTTGACTAGAATATATCAGTAGGAAGAGACCTCGTTTGGGTGGGTACTCTCATTTCATTTCGTCTTTTTTCCATTACTTACCAAATCATCCAAGGGTTCCCACCTCCTAGAATCTTCCTAGAGAAAAAGGAGCTCCTCCAACTCAATGATGAAGTTTCCATTGGAGAATGGTACCTCTATGAGGATCAAATAGAAATTTATGTTTACGGATGTGAACTCCCTCCATATCGTATGCCATTATTTATGCCTATGAGGATATTTTCCCTCGACTTCATCAAGAAAATCCTCAACGTAGACTTGCTCCACTTTGTACCGGCAAAGAAAGGTACATTTTTTAAATGGGACAGTCAGTAGGACCTTTTGTGATAAGTACCATACACGCCTTCAAAATAGTTGAGGCCTTTCTCGAAGCCATGGAGTTTGAGAAATGACAAATTTAGCATTACGATCGCTGAGGCATCATTTCATGAAGAAGAGAAAATATTAAAGCGTCAACTTATGTACAAGATCCTAAGTGTGAGGTTGAATGGAAAGCTAACTTTGATTCTTGGCCTCTTAATACAAAGATGGAGACCGAATCCCCAGTCAGCACGGAAAAAGCACAAAAGAGTATTGTTGACACTTCAGGGACAACTAACATGGAAGAGGGACATATTCATAAAAAAGAAGTCAAGGGCCTGAATAGGAACATGAACAGGAGGAGGAAGAACAATGTATTCATTTAGAAACACAAGTGTTTGATAGACCATGTTTCCAGATCAATATGGAAATATCACCAGTTGCTTCATCAACATCCTAAACTGAGGTAGCCATCCCGAAATCCTAGGAAATCCTTTATACTGCAGGAACAAGTTGGTCACAAGGGAAAGTCATCCAAGTGAGAAACAAGAGAGAAAAATAAATTTGCACCAAGAAATGGCCTCCAAGTTAACTCCTCGCCACACCAGGGTACTAGCTATGATGGACCTAGAGAAATAAGAGATGAAAATAAGACTGCAACATCCTTCAATCCAAACCCTGCCTTCTGGATCTCGGTTCTAGGATTTGGATGTGCCTTTGGATATAACTAGTGTCCCTTTGGTAGAAAAAGTCAATTTATGCAAGTAGGTGGGAGAAATGTTGTATAATGACATTAACAAGCACCAGATGACCATCAACTGGGCTCAAACCTATATAGAGAAAATCTCTGAAAAGGTAAAGATAGAGAAGATCAAGTCTTGTGCGATTTTTCAATAGAAGGAAGTATATAAAGAGTTGATCATGAAAATGGGGGTGGATCCTGGAGATAAGGCAGCAGTGGAAACTATATTATAGGCCACTTCTAAAGAGAATCTGAAGTTAAGATGACAATTAAAGATGCCTAGGGGTGAGCACATTTAGACTCCTGAGTTGATCCAAAGCGGAAAGGTAAAAGAGGCCTTCATGCAGGAGCTAACCAAGAGTAAGAACAAAGTTACTGCCTTAGAGATGTTAGTAACTGATTTACAAAATAAAATAACTTCTCACGTTTACACGATAGTAGTGCTTAAAGACCCTGAAAACCCCACTGATTGCCTCACTCAGGCATTAACCAAGCTATGGCTATCCGAAGGGGAGTTAATGGAGGCTCAGAGTGACTTAGATGCTGCTAGAGCTCAAATAGCTTAGAAAGAGAAGCTGCTCCAAGCTTCGGTTGCAAATATCGACAAGCTCACTAGGGATCTACAGAGTTCCACTCAAGAAAACAAGGAACTAAGGACCTGACTCAAAGGAAACCTGGCTCTCATTGAGACTAGGCAGTTGGTCTGGGACAAGATCATTTACGAGATCAACCAAAGCTGGGAACAAATAGCCTTGATACAGGATCAAAAGGAACTCAGTGTCGAATGTTCCCCTTCTCTCCTAAATGGAAAACGGGAAAACATCACCTTCTCTCAATATACTAAGAAATATATTCATTTCCTAACTGAGAGGTCAATTAAGGAGATGAGCCACTAGATATAGTTGATAGAATGGATGTGGTGGAAGAAATTTTGAAGGTTATTTCAAAAGAAGATGTTAGAGCTAAAGGGGAATAGAGCCTCACAAGGCTACAAAAGGAGGTGGTATCTTTCGATGACAAGTTCAACAGGCTCCTTGAAGCTGGGCTACCTAACTTATGGGGGCCAAATGGAGATTTGTTCACATAGGAGCTATATAACCAAGAAATGATCGAGATTAAAAGAAAGACTGGAGAAACTCCTGAGAAAACGTCAGTCCTCAAAGGAACAACCATAATGTATTTTCTTGAGAAACAATTGCATATTCTTGAGATGGTTAAAAGTAAATTTTAGCACAAATTGGATTATGTAGGGGTGATCCATCTCAGGCTCCATTATAGACAATTCATCTCTATCCCTTTGCCTCCTCTAGCCATGTGGCAGTGATATGAACAATTTTCCAATCCCCCACTACTCCATATGGTTCATCCTCGGGTTCTAATTGGTTCTCACCAAGAATCAACATCATCTCATCGTTCCTAAAACATTATTCTTATTGTGCCAGCTATGGCCTTTTATTTCACTTTCCAATTATTTTTACTCTATGCTTTACTATTGATATGAAATTTATTATGATTAGAATGGCTATGCTCTCGCGCATGTTATAATTTTGATATACGATTTTTGCAATGATGGAAAAAATCAAGAAAGAATATTTCTTTAATGGCCTATATTTAAAGGTCTTTGTATATATATGGTCTCAACAAAGGAAGGCAAGTTCAAAATTTGGAAAGAAAACTCTATGTTATTTTTGGAAATGTTTTTGCTTTGTTGAAGGATGTACTACTCAGATTATTAATGAAAAATCAATGGCGATTCCTTCATTCCAGGATTAAATTATGTCTTTTCTCTGTTGTAATTTCATTATTTTCATGTTCCTCTTAGATTCCACGTTATGTAGTTGCTAGATATGCTTCCTTCTTTTTACAGATTCATTTGAGTTAAGATGTTAGCACAAATGCCTGTATGAGTCTTTGGAAACTAAATCTTTAATTGGGATATGTGAATCTTTTCATCCATTCCTTTTGCATATTCATCATGTCTTACTAAATATAGAGAAATGTGGAATTCCCGATATTTCGAGCTCTACATGATGGGTTACTTCCTCTCTTTCTTCCTTCTTTCATATTCATATTAAAGTAATTGACCTGTAATTCCTTGAGTTGTTTTTCTTCCTTGATTTATCATTTATGATGCTCGGTATCATGTATATATGAATGTACTAAGAAATCATGGATTATGTATTTCTTAGATGATTGAACCAACTAAATTCTCTTGGTAATAAAAGTTGTAAGTGACGTCTCTATTCCTTGAAGAACTACCGGAGACACACTAGATCTAGATTTTCTAGGCATTAGTCTCTTAGCAACCAAAGGTTGTCTCTAGAATCGAAAAAATCTTTTGGTGTCATTTCTGGGGAACGTATTAGTGGATTTTTCCCTTGGGATACGACATTCAGGAACTCTTTGTTAAGGTGAGAAAATACGTATAGATTATAGATTCATCACCTTGGCGACTCCACAAATCTTAATCTCAAAATATCATCCTGCCTTTTAGAAAACACCACACTCATTCAAATACCTTTCAACAAAGAAATCCATCTGTATCTGACCCAAAAACATTGATTTTCAAAATATTCTGGAAGCAAAAAACCCCTTCTACTGACACTAATGTCTCGTAATTTTTTGAAGCCTCCTCATCCAGCTCTCAACATGCCATCATTCATTGCCCAAACTTTACTCCTAAGGTCCTAACCTATCCTTTTGAAAATAATCTAACGCACCATATTCTTCCATTCGAAGTCAAGGAAGAAGAAGTCTCGGTTAATACTCCTTCTTTCTCATTTACCCTTCCCCCTGAGATCAGGAAGGAAAAATCCATCCTTACTAGCAATTATATTCATCACATAAGCATTTATACAGTTCCCAGGCTATATACTCTAATTGTTGTTGCCTTAGCACGGATAGCTTCGGTAAATATAGCTCCACCTTCATTAATACAGAAGGAAGTCCCATGCTTCTTACTGAACAAGTATGCCCCTCTAGACTTGCCTCAACCCCTAAGTTCCATACCTTAGGACTACCTCAAACTTTTACCTAGGTTCAATGGGGAGGATGACACCATTGCACAAAGGAATATCGAAACCTTATGTGCATTTGCAGAAAATCTAAATGTGGAACACTTAGATGTGGTACTAAGGCTTTTTGTTCAGTCCCTCAATGGTGAAGCCATAAAGTGGTTTAAATCTCTACCAGATACTTCCATTGCCACTTCAAAGTTTAATGATATAAATAAGAAACTAGATGAAGACATCTCAAAATTTATAAAGAGGTTTAATAAGCAGTATAACAACCTGCCTATTGAGATAAAACCTCCTCAGGCTACTATCCTGGTAGTATTTGTAGGGGCTTTTGAGTCATGGTTTGGTTTTACTCTAAGGGAAAGGAAATCTCACACATTGGACCAACTCTAGATTGAAGCCCTCGAGATAGAGGCAAATTTCACATTCGCAGGGAAATCAAGAGGTAAGATTGACCCCATGGAAAAGAAAAAGGGAAAAGAGGAAACATCTTCCTCTAGTGAGGTGAAAGAGTCATGGGAAATAAAGTTGGAAGAAATGGATAAGCTGATAAAAAGCTTATCACATAAACTAGTAAATCTTGAACTGGAAAACAAAAATCTCCCCAAACAGAATGCCCAAGGCCCTAATCGAGGCTAGAATCCATAATACCAAAGACAACCTTTATAGATACTACAAAGGGAAAGAAAAGATCATCTATATCATATTCCCCCTCTATTGTACATAGAGGATGATCAAGATGAACAGTCACAAGAAACCCATGAGTTGCAGGGTAACTTGTACTCTTCCTTTTCTGAAGGGGAACAAGAAAACATAACTCATCACGAAGCAGGGCAAGATATGGAGGCAATAGCCAATGAAGAGGAAATAGGTGACTATTGCAAACAATTTGTAGATTTCATGCAGGCACAGTTGCATAGGAAGTATGATCTCAAATCCTCAAGAAAAATGTTAAGGGAACAAGATCAACAAGAGGGTGTTTCTCCCCAAGACATCCCCACAACTCCTGAGAAAGGCAAAGGGAAACTGGACCCAAACACATCCAAAATAAAATCCTCACTAACTCGGGAAGGTGGTAAATTTGAAGAATGAATAGAGGAGAAGCCATCAATCCTTTTGAAACCGACTTGTGAAAAAGAAAGAGAACAAATAGAATCTGGTGGCATGGAGAACGACCAAACTATATTCAACCTTAAAAAGGAATTCTAAAAGGTAAAAATCCTTGTTCCTCTAATAGAACTCCTAAAAAAACCCACTTATAAAGCCCAAGACTCTCAATTCATGCTTCCATCCACCTCAGCACCATCCCATGATTATTTAAACCTTCAAGAGGAAATACCTATGGTTGTTTTTGGACCTCATGTCGAAGAACTAGATCCCTCTATTGCACCTTTCTATGTGACCCTTGTAATACATGATCTCTTACTTCATAATTGCATGTTGGATTCAGGAGCCTCATATAACCTCATGCCCTTAACTGTGATGGAGCAACTTGGTTTACAAATCACTAGACCTTACAAGGACCTTTACTCCTTCGATTCTAAGAGAGTAAAATACTTGGGAATGAAAAAGGACCAGGTAGTGAACCTGGCTCAGACACATGTTAAGAGAATAGTAACGGATATAGTGGTAGCTGATATCCCCGCACAATTCAACATGCTTATATCCAGGTCTCGAGGGTTCCAAAGTCAGGGATTATATCAAGTTAGATATGACTTATGCTACCATTCCCACCTTTGGAGATGAATAAAGATGGTTATGCAGAGAGTCAAGGTTCGTGAAAACAGTGACCAGAGTTGAGGGCTTCAAGAATTCTCTTGTGTATGGGAAAGAGAGTGAACTTTCTTATCTGCTACTAGAAGAAGATGAGATCATTTCAGAAGAAACACGAGTATATCTAGTAGCCCAGTTAGATGATCAGTACAAAGACAAAGGTAAAGTATGGAAATTATACTTTGATGGGGCTAATTCCAAAGAAGGAAATGGAGCAAGGGTGTTGTTGGTGTCCCCTAAGGGCAAGTTGATGCTGCTTTCATTTAAGCTAGAGTTTGAAGAAACCAATAATGTTGCAGAATATGAGGAGCTTCTCCTTGGGCTACAAACAACAAGGAATATGAACATTGAGTGCTTGACTGTATATGGGGATTTTGAGTTAGTTGTGAAGGAGATTAAAAATCATTGTCAGGCTAAGCACCCTAGATTGAGGATGATGAACAAATCAAACACTTTATAGAAGTAGTTAGGGAATTTTCTAACTCAGATACTAACCAAGAAGAAGGGAAAGTGGCAGAAGAAGGGGAAACTGCATGGTAGATACAATTTTTCAGACACAGAGTCCTGCAACTAAAGGGAAATACCATTCCTCATGGACTAGTTCCACTTGAGAGATTGTTCAACAAGAATGATGTAGCCTCAAAACCAATGGCCCAAGGGATGGATGAACATGTGGAAGATTGCAATATTGGCTCAAAGGATGAACCCTAGATGGTCAAATTATCAAAGGAGACCGCCGCACAATATAAACAAAGGTATTTAAATCTCTTCAAAGTCTATAAAGATGTTTTTTCTTGCTCTTATAATGATTTGAAGACATTTGATACTAACATTATCTATCATAAGATCCCTCTAAAAATTGGAATGAAACCTTTTGAACAAAATATTAGGAAGATCAATCCTCTCCTACTCCCTTCTATTGAGAAGGAAGTAAGGGAGTTTTTGCAAGCTAAAATCATCATGCCTCTAAGGTATTCAAAGTGGGTAGCAAACTTAGTCTCAGTCCAAAAAAAGAATGGGGAAATAAGGTTATGTGTAGAATTTTGGAACCTTAACAAAGCATCATTGAAAGATAACTATCCACTGCCCAAGATGGACTATATACTATAGAAAGTGGTTGGTCCATCCAGAATGTCCATGCTAGATGGGTTCTCAGGTTACAATCAGGTGGTAGTACACCCAGATGACCAAAAGAAAATGAATTTCACTACCCCTTGGGGAACTTTCATGTATGTACACATGCCCTTTGGTATAATAAATGCAAGAGCCACGTTTCAAATAGCCTTGGATATAGCATTTGTGGGGGAAAAAGACAAGTTTTTAGTGGTATATTTAGACAACATCACAGTCTTCTCCAAGACTGATGAAGAGCATATCACGCACCTAAAACTCACCTTTGAAAAATTCAGGAGATATGGATTATCTATGAATCTAAAGAAATATTGCCTTAAGTGAAGGAAAACTGTTGGGACACATAGTGGCACAGGAGGGAGTGAAAATCAATACTAAGCAAGTAGAGGCCATCAATCACATCTTTGCTCATAAACAAGAAAGATATCTAAGTGTTTTTGGGAAGAATTAATTTTCTGAGAAGATTTATACCTAATTATGTCGAAATAGTGAAGGGTAATACAGACATGCTGAAAAAGGAAAATGAGGTCAAATGGAAACCCGTTTCTCGAGAATCCTTAGCTAGAATCAAAGCAACATTTACTGAAGCACCAATGTTAGTTAGACCTAACTATTCAACACCTTTCTATATCTTTTCTTTCACTTCTCCTCATACTATTGTTGCTGTTTTGTTACAAAAAGATAAGGATGGTTATGAGAAGCCAATCGCCTTCTTTAGCCAAGTCTTGAGAGATGTCGAACTGAAGTACAACATCTTGGAGAAATAGGCCTATGCTCTAGTCAAAGCATTGTAATCAAACATCATAACATATGTTACAACAATAGTAGTCAAAGATATTATGGTGCAAGGAAACAATGAGGGAAAAGGGGGAAGGTGGATCGATAAGATTCAAGAATATGAATTGGGCATAAAACCTACAAAGCTCATAAAGGGTCAGGGACTAGCCAAGATCCTGTGAGAATCCATCTGCCAAGCTTTGGGGATAAGTCTGATAGCTGGTGAAGATGAAGTGGAGGTACAACGTAATGACATCAAGGTCTCAGAACAAAAAAATTATACCAAATACGAAACGTTGACTTGGTATAAAAACATCATCCATTATCTTTTATTCTTGAGGCGTCCACTAGGAAGGGATAAGTCCAAATATAGAACATTGAGGTTGCAAGCTTAAAATTTCATCATATCGAATGGCCAAATCTATTGGAAAGAACCTATGGGGATCCTATTGCTATGCTTAGTAGAAGGAGAAACTCACAAAGTAATTGAAGAATTCCATGGAGGTGTTTGTTGAGGTCACTACAGCTAGAAAACCATTTCTAACAAGATCCTGAAGGTTGGATTAAAATAGCCCACACTCTTTCGAGAAGTTCATTTTCAGGTCTGGGCATGTCAAAAATGTCAAGTTTTCACTGAAAAGAAAAAGCTAGCCCCTCTCCCTTTGATCCCAGTACATAAATGGAATTCATAGGAGAGATAAACTCGCCCTCCAATGGTCAACATAAATGGATACTAACCGCGACTGACTATTTCACGAAGTGGGTGGAGGCTATACCAGCCTGAAATGCTACTGAGTCCGTAGTGATTAAGTTTTTGGAGGAGAACACCTTGTCTCTTTTTGGTTACCCCACAAAGATCATAACAAAGAATGCTCAGGTTTTTAAGTCCACTAAATTTATCAATTCCTGTCAAAAGTTTAATATTATAATCGGGAATTCCACTACCTACTACCATCAAGGGAATGGGTTAGTCGAGTCCTCTAATAAAGCAGTGGTAAGAGTGTTGAAGAAAACCATTACAGAAAATCAAAGAAACTAGGATACTCAGCTGAAATTCATTCTTTGGGATAACAGAGTAACTCCTAAATGGTCCACTAGAAAGTCATGCTCCGAGCTGGTATATGGCAAGGTAGCAATCTTCCCAATCCATTTGGCAATGCCAGTTGAAAAGTTGTTGCAAGAAGTAGAAGAGGAACTAAACTCTATGACTTGAAGGATAAATCAGTTGGTTTAACTCCACGAGAGCAAAGAATAGGTAGGCTCAGAATTGGCAAATTATAGGCTGAAAATGAAGTCATTGTTCAACAAGAAGGCCACATATAGACATTTACAGATGGGAAATTTGGTCCTACAATTGGATGTTAGAAGGGAGGATAAAGGCAAGCACGGGAAATTTTATCCACTATGGTTCGGTCCTTTCAAAATCTCTGAAGAGAAAGGAAATGACACCTATCTGCTTGAAAAATTGGAAGGATAATCACTGGAACTACCAGTCAAAGGTTAGTTCCTCAAACTCTATTTTTAGAATTGAAGGTACTCCTCCCCCACACATTGTAAACATTGTTGTGTACATGTAAATACTTTCTGATGTTTTCAAGTTTTTGAATATAATTTTGCTTTCATAAAAAAATTGTTTGTTGAAAAAGACTCCATGCCTAAAAAGGAATTTACTAGATTGCAGGTTCTTGACACATTGAAATCCAATGCCTCATCCCTAGTTGGAGCCAATGTTATCTCCATCTCACCCAAAATTTCCTTTTGACGAAAGAGATGATATGTAAACCTATAAGGTGGTGAAAGAAACATATTCCCCAATGATCAATCTCTAAATACTATGTATATCGAGTCCATGGGAGAGGGAGCTTTGAAATGAAATTAAATGATTTTAAAGTATTTGGGCTAACATTCCAAAGGTTTAATCCATACTTATAAACCACGCATCTCAGATCTTGGGTCACCCTCCATCCAAATCCATTGACACATAACCTCGACTCTGGTGGCATACATGTGATAGGGTTAATGAAGGAGTAGACCCTCGGTATTGAAATTTCAGCGCTTACCTGATGGCCACGATCCATTATGGAACCCAATGAAGAAGGCTTCTTATCCACAGTGTATCCCATCGTAATGGGGTGGGGACCAATCGCCAAGCGGTCTCCTCCCATTGTCTTGGTGATGATGAAGGTATCAGGTATCAGGTTAAAAGGTAAAGGTAATTGGTAAGTTCATGGATAACTTGTCCCTCCACATGAGTCTATCCTTTGTCACCCTGGGAAAATACTCAACCATCACGTGTCACCCCACGCCTGAGTTTGTCCTATGCCACCTGGGAATTTATCCTTTTCCTTTGTATAAATCCCCTAAACCCTAAAACTACCACTTGAGAGTGATCTTTTAGTCTCAGTCAAAGAACCTCTCGCCTGGACTAAAACGTAAGATTCATCGCTTTGCACACTCCCAAAGGCCAATGATGCCTTCCCAAGTCATTTTCAGTCCTCCTTGTGGGCTCAAGGTAACCCGACACCCTGACCTCATTGTTTGTTACTTTTGTTTTATTCAGAGGGATGAAGCGCGCAACACCTGCAACCCCCAACACCCATGAGGTCAAAAGAACTGGTGTCAGGCCTCTAACGGACACCAAGACCTAAATAGCCAACCCTATCTGTCCCTTTCCACTCACATACCTACGCTATGAAATGTTCGCCAACCATGTGAGGAATGAGGACCCTTTTAAGGTTGTGAATTCTGGGTTGTACTACCAAATTTCTCCTCTAGTTCATCACCTCCCTGAGTTGTTAACATGTCTA
This sequence comes from Pinus taeda, assembly GCA_000404065.3. Taxonomy (NCBI): domain Eukaryota; kingdom Viridiplantae; phylum Streptophyta; class Pinopsida; order Pinales; family Pinaceae; genus Pinus; species Pinus taeda. The sequence goes on from APFE030369289.1 coordinate 302,792, forward strand.
TCCAACTCTTATCAAAATGAGAAGAACCACTTCGTTTCTACTTCAAGGGTTGTGATCGTCAAGGTAACCCCTCTCTTAATCCAAATATCTATGAATTTCCTTGAATCCCTTGCTATGTACACGTTCACTTATGTCGCACTAGCTGGTCATTTCTAAGTCCTCCTAGCTGGAGAGAAACAATCATTCTTGGGGCAAATCCTCACCCCAAAGGTCAAAGCCCTACCCTTTGATACCAAATTTCGAATGACTCTCTTTAGGGCATCTGTTCAACCTATTTTAGCCACAATTGCTTGTCTAATGGGTGAAGACATTGCCCTGAAAATAATCAGGACGATTTGGGATGTTTATATAAAATGAAGCAATCTAGGTGTTAACTTAATATCCCATAATATCTTTCAGATTCCATTTGCTTCCAATTTAGCTATTTCATGGTCTCCTCTTATTTCTACTACTACTTATTGTTATTCTACTTGTTCCTCTACGCCCACATCAATGACTTTCAATTTCTTCACCTAGATGTGTTTTCCCCAATAAGGAGTCAAATTCAGCCTTTGACTGGAATTTATTAGTGAGGAAGAGACCTGGTTTGGGTGGGTACTCTCATTTCATTTTGTCTTTTATGGCCATTGCTTACCAAATCATCCATGGGGTCCCACCTCCCAAAATCTTCCAAGAGAAAAAGGAGCTCCTCCAACTCAACGAGGAAGATGCCATTGGAGACCGATACCTCTATGAGGATCACACAGAAATTGAAGTTCATGGATGTGAACTCCCTCCATATTATCTGCCAGTATTTTTTCCTAGGAGGATATTAACCCTCGAGTTCATCAAGAAATTGCTCAGTGTATACCTACTCCACTTTGTACCGACAAAGAAAGGTTACAATTTTAAAATGGGCCAGCTAGTAGGCCCTTTTGTGATAAGTACCAGACATGCCTTCAAAATAGTTGAGGCATTGGCTCGAAGCCATTGAGTTTGAGAAAGGATAAATTTGGCATTACGATCCCCGAGGCACCCTTACTCGAAGAAGGGAAAAGATTAAAGCCTCAACTTATGTACATGATCCTAGGCTCGAGGTTGAATGGAAAGATAACTATGATACATGGTCTCTTAATATAGAGATGGAGACCAAATCCCCAGTCAGCACGGAAAAATCATAAAAGAGGACTTCTGACACTTCAGGCACAACTGACATGGAAGAGTGACATATTCATAAAAGGGAAAGAAGTCAAGGGCCTGAACAGGAAGATGAACAGGAGGAGTAAGAACAATGTATTCAGCTAGAAACACAAGTGTATGATAGCCTAGTTTTCAGACCAATCTGGAAATATGACCAGTGGCTTCATCAACATCCTTGACTAAGGTAGCCAACGCAGAATCTAAGGTAAGCCTTTATGCTATAGGAAACATTTGGTGTCAAGGGAAAGCCATCCAAGTGAGAAACAAGAGAGAAAAAGAAAAGTTTCACCAAGAAATGGCCTCCAAGATAAATCCTCACCACACCAGGGTACTAGATGTGATGGACCTAGAGAAAGAGGAGATGAAAATAAGACTGCAACATCCTTCAATCCAAACCCTACCTTCTGGCTCTCAGTTCCAGGATTTGGATGTGCCTTTGGATTTAACTAGTGTCCCTTTGGCAGACAAAGTCAATTTACATAGGTAGTTGGGAGATATGCTGTATAATGAAATCAACAAGCACCAGATGACCATTGACCGGGCACAAACCTATATAGAGAAAATCTCTGAAAAGGTCAATACAAAGAAGATCAAGTCCCATGCGATTTTTCAACAGAAGGAAGTATATAAAGAGCTGATCATGAAGATCGAGGTGGATTCCGGAAGAGATCGCTGTCAGAAAGAGAATATAGAGTTAAGACGATAATTAAAGATGCCTGTGGGTGAGCACATTTAGGCTCCTAAGTTGATCCAGAGAAAAAAGGAGAAAGAGGCATTAATGCAGGAGTTGATCGAGAGCAAGAACAAAGTTACTGCCTTAGAGCTGATAGTAACAAATTTACAAAATAGAATCACTTCTCATGTTTGCATGATAGTAGTGCCCGAAGACCCTCAAAACATCATTGATTGCCTCACTCAAGTATTAACCAAGTTGTGGATATCTAAATGGGAGTTAATGAAGGCTCAAAATGACTTAGATGTCGCCAGGGCTCAAGTAGCTCAGAAAAAGAAGCTGCTCCAAGCTTCAATTGCAAATACTAACAAGCTCACTAGGGATCTACAGATTTCCATTCAATAAAATAAGAAACTAAGGACCCAACTCAAAGGAAACCTAGCTCTCATTGAGACTAGGCATTTGAACTGGGACAAGATCATTTACGAGATCAACAAAAGCTAGGAACAAATAGCCTTGATACAAGATCGAAACAAACTCAGTGCTAAATGTTCCCCTTCTCTCCTAAATGGAAAACAAGCAAGCATCACCAACTCTCATTATGCTAAGAAATATATTCATTTCCTAACTAAGAGGTTAATTAAGGAGTTGAGGCCACTAGATATAGTTGACAGAATGGGTGCAGTGGTGAAATTTCAAAGTTTATTTCAAAGGAATATGCTAGAGCTAAAGTGGAACAGAGCCTAACAAGGCTACAAAAGGAGGTGGAAGCTTTTGATGACAAGTTTAACAAGCTCCTTGAAGCTAGGCTACCTAACTTATGGGGGGGAAATGGAGAGTTGTTCACACAGGAGCTATATAACCAAAAAATGATCAAGATTAAAAGTAGGACTGAAGTAGCTCCCAAGAAGACGTCAGTCCTCAAATGAACAACCATAATGAATTTTCTTGAGAAATAATTTCATCTTCTCGAGATGGTTAAAAGTACCTTTCAATGCAAATTGGATTATGTAAGGGCGATCCATCTCAGGCTCCATTAGAGACAGTTAGGCTCTATCCCTCTGCCTCCTCCATCCATGTGGCGATGATACAAAAAATTTTCCAACCCCCCACTACATCATATGGTTCATCCTCTAGTTCCAACTGCTTCTCACCAAACATCAATATCATCTCGTCATTCCTAAAAGACTATTCTTATTGTGCCAGCTATGGCATTTTTATTTCACTTTGCAGTTATTTTTACTCTATGCTTTACTATGTTTTTGGCAAGACATTTTATTATGATTAGAATGGTTCTGCTCTTGTGCATACTATAATTTTGATATATTTTTTTTTGCAATGATGGAAAAAATCAAGAAAAAGAATGTCTTTAACAACCTATGTTTAAAGGTCTTTGTATATATATGATCTTGAAAAAGGAAGACAGGTTTAGAATCTCGGAAAGAAAACTCTATGTCATTTTTGGAAATGTAGCCAACTTGTCATGTGACTACATTTTTACAGGAATGTCAACCTTATATTTTTTTGTTGTTATCCACTCTTTTCTTAGATGTTTCTCAGGGGCATTAGGATACTAATTAGACATTCAATTATGTGTTCAGCTGGTGCAGTAGCTACCTTGATCATCATTCCCCTTTCTTTCAACTCTTTGTGCATGTTTGGGAATGGAGCCTTGACTTGATGTAAAGTCATCATCTCATCATAAGCTAATTCTATTTCCTCCTCTACTATTTGCACATTATATAGAATAGTTTCTTGTAATATATTTCTTTGGGAGTAGGAGGCAAGAAAATCTTGGTTCTTACCTTGTAATTGTACAAATTTTTGTTCAAAGGCAACTATTTTTTCCTTCAAATATGCATTTTCTATGTTCAACCGATTTTTTGTTGTCACAAAATAAATTCTAGTTGATGCTAGCATCTATGGATTCATTGTTGTAGTCATGACAATTTCTTTCTCTGTGACCATTGATATGAGTTTATAGGGTTCTTGGCATAGCATCTGTGACTTTCTTTCATGATTTTACATTGTAATTGGTCGAATGTGAGCTTGGTGATATCTCAAGCTTCTTCTTTAGAGAAATTTTGAGGTATAAAATGGGCCTCATAAGGAATATTATAAAATGATAGTGGAAATAATAAAATAGGATTAGATTACTTCATTAAGTTTTGGAGGGAAAAGATAAAAAACTACTCTTTCAACTCGTATTTTCAACATATATCCCTACAATTTTACTAAAAGTTTGAGTGGGAGCACTCAATGGATGCACAATTTAATTTTTCATCCAAGGCATACACATGTTCCGTACTTTCGATGGACCCTACTACAAGAAAAATGTGAAATACATGAAAAAATGTGATTACAATCATGTTTTTTCATGTATTTCACATTTTTTGTGTAGTAGGGGCCATCGAAAGTATGCAACATGGGTAATCCTTGGATAAAAAATTAAATTCTACATCCAACGAATGCTCCCTCTCAAAATTTGAGTAAAACCATAGGGAGATAAGTTGAAAAAGTATTTTTTTTTGTTTTCTTATCTTTTTACTCCAAAAATGGTGAATCATCCTTCATGGTTGAAATCATCATTTTGAATCTTATTGGTTCTTATAAAGTTAATTTTTGTACCACATTTTTGTTTTGAGGCCCATTTTTTACCTCAAAATTTCTCTAACGCTTCTTCTTCTTGTGAGATGCCCAATTCATTTAGTGGGAGTTGTCCATCAGTAATGGGAGTAGATAGTGGAATGTTTAAGGGAGGAATATCCAACTACATCTCTGAAGTCTTTAAATACTTATATTCTCTTTATTTGTTCTCTCATTATTTGAGTAGCTCTTGTTCAATTTTCTTAGCTAAGTCCTCTTGCTGACTTTTGGCCTCCTCTTCTTCCTTCCTCTTCCATTCTTCTTCGTCTCTCTTTCTTTGTTCCTCCTCAACCTTTGCTTGTTCTTCTTCTTTTTCTCATTTCTCCTCTTCCACTTTCCTTTTGAGTTCTCTTATTCTTACCTTTTCTTCCTCATCTCCTCTCCCTTATTCTTTTTGGTTATTTATACATTCTTATTTTTCAAGGCCTCTTTTCTCTTATTTTCCTCTGATCTTCATTATTTTTGGCCTTTTGCTTATTTTTATTTTACTTATTGGTTTCCTATCCCTGCTTCCTTTTGAGAATGGATTCGCTTTATTCAAGGCTCAGGCTTTCTTATGTGTCACTATCATATTGTTCTACCTCATTTTCCTTCTATGTAGTTGTTTCCACTGCTCTAGTTACCTTATAAAAGTTTTTAATCTTCTCGACCTCACCATCAAAAAAATGAGCATAAGGCTAGTTGAACCCAATAACATTACAATGTGCTAATGCATCACCCCTTGGGTCGTATTTGTGGGATCTCAACTCGACAAAATGGAAGAGTAGCAGATCCTCGGTTCCTGCTTCTTCCTCTTTAAATATTTGGATTGTGTATGCTCTAATGTCTAGTGGGAATAAAGGCCATGGACCCTTCTTACCTTTCACCAAGATCTTAAAAAATCCTATAATTGCTTGATTGGAAACCTCCTACAACACTATTGTATCCATGGACAAGCTTGGGAGAGCATGAGGGGGTTTGTAAGCTCGAAAAACCCTTAAGTAAGTAGCTTCTCAAATGGGAAACGAATTAGCAATATCATGGAGAGAATTCCTACCTCTCTTTAGCATACATGGAGTTTCATCACTGAAGAGCACATTATATAGTGGGGAGCTTCTTCTCAATTTTAGTGACATTCTTGTAATAAAAAATTTCTAATTTTAATGAAATATGTGTTTGTAGTAAATATGTATAGATTCTTGCTCTTCCAGAGTCCATTTCAAACCCAAGCCTTCAAAATCACATTTTCATAAATTACATCCAGGAGGTATAAGTCCATGTAGAATTGTTATTGTTCACGTTTAGCTAGGTTCTTGGTTGTCTAGACATTTGTTTTGATAGCGGAGGCGAGTATTCTATCATAGTTAAAAATTATACCTTTGGTGGCAATTGTGTGCATTACTACGACCCAAGTTCCTTGAAAGGTACCAATATTTGGTTTTGCATATAACCTATTCATCATGGCAGCCATTAACTGATAAACCTTTATGAGAGACTTCATCTTATAAATTTTGTCTTCTTCGAATATGAACTTACTTGGGTCTTGCCACCAATTTTTCAATATATCTTTAGCAGACTCATCATAATTAAGATAGCCACCCAGTGTTGAACACTTCTTGATGTTGGGTAAGCTTTTAATATTCTACAATGTTTGCAGCATTGAAAGATGTTATGAATACCCCATCATTTCCCTTGACATCCCATTGTGCTTCATTGGTATGTTGGAGGATCCAATCTATTATTTCAGCGCATGGGAAGACCGAAGGATGTGTTGCTATTTTGTGAAACCATGACCTTTTGATACTGATATAAACTTGAAAATACCCAGACTCCCTTGGAATGTGTTTCTTTGCAAATCTTTAGTAAATTTCCTCCCAAATGAATGATATTGTCTTATCAATCCAAAAATTAGTGTCTCCATATGTGGGAAGCTTAAGAGGACTATCAACAACTCATTTTATACTACCTTCAACACTTGTAGTGTAACCACCCCTCCCATAGATACCCAGTTTCACTGGCCTGCTAGGGTAAACATGAGAGGAGGAGGTACTATGATATGACTCAAGTTCCTAAGTATAATTAAGGAAATGAAATCAACAAACCAAAAACCTTATTGACCTTCCTCAGGAGCTACAGGACTCAGAGGAGCTAAAAAACCACTCCAAGTACCCAAACCCTAAGATAAATTGCCTTTTTAGTGATATGGAATCCCAGTCAATTGCATAAAAAGGAAATCTAGGGAATGTAAACCTCTAATTGCATGGATAACCCTACCTCCTAGTGACTATAATATAGATTTCCCAGTTTTGAGCATGCGACCACGGAATCTGAGCCACTTTTTTAGGGCTCGCATCCAGACCTCTTCCCAAAACTTGATAGAAATTTCTAGAATGATGAATGACACAAGGAAAAATCCATTAATGCAAAAATTAGTCTAGAACTTGACCTAACCAGGCCTAACCATGACAAACGTTTCATCAAACACATTGTGAACATGTAATCTACAAGTCATAAATGAATATTTGAACATAGGGGTATGATACTTTTCTGAGAATCATCAGGAAGGTCTAAAAATCTCTCACAATAGCTAAAATAACCTATATTAGTTCATGCATTCAATAACCATTCATTTACCAATCAAAACATGTTAAGATCCATAGCTAGAATATGTCTCGAAAACATGCTTATAACTAGCATAATAAAAATAATAGAGTAGTCGTCAAAGCCACATTATAACAAGTGTAAATAATCATGAAATATAAGAGGAAAAAAGATCTTATTAACATATTCAAAATCCAACCAAATCAGGGACTTCCACGTACCACCCGACCATAGATCGGGCTGAACCAAATCTCTCTTTCAACCAATCACCCCCGTACCATATTTCAAGAATGAATGTGGGATCTCATAGAACAAATGAAGCAAAACCAAACCAAGTATTCTAGAGGATAAACCACCTCAACTCTCAGTAAGTGATTCCACCTCAGAGTTAGACATCACTAACCATCACCAGATTGGTCTCTACCCAAGTTGTCGAGGACTCCAGAGTGTTTGTTCCAACCCAGCTCCTGGACTAGTAACTCAACCCACAATTATCGTAAGGCTCCAAAGTGTTTGTCTAACAAAGGCTCCAGGGCTAGTAATTCAACCCACCAAGGGCTCTATAATGTTTGTCTAACCAAGGCTTCCAGGACTAGTAACTCAACCCATGTTGTTATAGGACTTCCAGAGTGATTTTCCAAACAAGGCTCTATGAACTAGTAACTCAACCCACAAGCATAAGGAAAATGAGCACAAATCAGGAAAAAATCAAATGGGAAACCCGCAACACCATGGCTATCTAGGAAATGGAAAGACTAGGCAAAATCACTTTCAATCTAGGCAATCCTCCATGCCAATTACAGATCATAACCAAATAACCACATGCATATACCATGCATACCAAAACAAGCAAGGAAATCATACATGCAACTCGATACCTACAAAGAAATCTAGTTGTATTCACTGATCCCATTGTCCCCTTGCGCTTTCCTACTTTTTCCTTTGCCTTCTTTTCCAAGTCCAATGAAAACTAGAGTGCTCCAAACATGCCCCAACAATGCTCCAACATTTCTCTGTGTGTAAGAGTATGAGAGAGAGAATAGAAGATAGGTCTAAGATAAAAACAAACAAAAGGTTGTACTATCAAAATCTAACCAGCCGAAAGCTGTGAACTAATCCTCAACAACCTTTTTATCATTGAGGCCTATATTTTCTTCATTTTCCTATCTTTTTCCTTCAATTTTCCTCACATGCAAATTTGTGACCTTTCATCTCCCTTTTCTCCTAGTTTCCATTATTTTCATAAGTAAAATGCCAATAAATGCCTCTTTTCCTTTGCCAATTTATATATCCATAAATTAATCACAAGTAATCCCCATCACTATGTTTTTTTCCCAACATTCAGCTTGGAATACGTGCCCCGTGAACTTGGTCTTATTTTTATTTTATTAATTTTATTACATGGATGTTTAACTAGGTTCGTTACAAAACCTTCCCCCTTGGGGTAACACCGTCCGGCGGTGTTCAATGACACTTATAAACCAAAAAAACACATGATGCCTATGGAGCTTTGTAACATAGCTCGATGTAGCGTTTGAATCATATCATACTATTGAATACATAACCAACATATCATGAAAACCATACTACTTATTGGAGCTTTCTAACATAGCTCGATGCAGTATTTACAACATATGCATATATAGACATAACCAAAACAAAACATTAAAACATATGTCAAAAGACATCCACTTAGCTAGTGAATAGAGAAGGATACATAGCCCGCATATGATCAGTAGTCTCCCATGTAGCTTCATCAGGCCCAAAGTGCTTCCACTACACTTTAACTTGCTCGATTGCTTGATTTCGGAGCATGAGCATCTTTCGCTGCAAAATGCATTGAGGTTCCAAATGGAATTCTCCTTCTAGTTCCACCTACAATACAGACTAGTCAATCACATGTTCAACCTCTTTCACATAATTCTTAAGAAATGACACATGGAAAATATCATGTGCTTTCACTGTTGGGGGCAGCGCAAGTTAGTAGGCCACAGGTTCAATCCTCTCAAGAATCTTGAAAGGACCACAATACCAAGGTGCCAACTTGGCACATGACCCAATCCTCAAGGAGATCTTCTTGTGCTTGATGTGCAAGTACACATGTTCCCCAACCTTAAACTCCTTAAACACCATGTGTTGATTTGCATATCTCTTATGCATGTCCTATGCTACCTTTATATTATTCTTTATTACCTGCATGTCTTATTCCATCTCTGCCAACATGTTCGATCCAATTAATACCATATTCCTTGGATCACTCCAATTGATATGAACATTACAACTATTCCGATAAAGTGCCTCAAATATACTCATCTTCAAATATTCCTAATATCCATTATTATACGCGAACTCCACCAATGGAAGATACTCTTCCCACTTCTGTTGTTGATGCATGACATACATCCTCAACATGTCCTAAAAATCCTGGTGACCCTCTCTATTTGTCCATTTGTTTGTGGATCATAAGTTATATTGAAGGCCAACTCTATCCCCAAACCTACAAATGACTCTTTACAAAACCCTCAAGTCAATTTGACATCTTTATTTGATATAATCTTCTTCAGAACACCATGCAACCTCACTATATCTCTGATGAAGACCTGTGCTACCTCACTAGCAGAATTCATAAATTTTAGTGGAATGAAGTGAGATATCTTGGTCAACATGTCAACCACAACCATAATAGAATCATGTTGTCTAGTTTTATTAGGAAAACTTATAATGAAGTCCATGGAAATTACCTCCCATTTCCACTCTAGAATAGGAATCGGCTGCAATAATCCACCTAGATGCTTACACTATGAATTTACCTGTTGACAATCCAAGCATCTTGCAATCAAATTTGCCACCTATTTCTTCAAATGCAACCAATGGAATAGCTTCTTAAGTGTTGTCAATGTATTTTGACACCCTGTGTGGCTTAAATACGACTTGACATGAAATTCCCGCAAGATAATCTTCTTGAGCTCGCTATTGTCCGACACATAGATCTTGTCCCTAAATCTGACCAAACCATTTGTTGTGAGATGATATTCCACATCCTGTTCACTTGTACCTTGTTGCCTTAACTTGTGCTTAAGATATTGGTACCTATCATCCTATTGTCCTTCCTACAAGATTCGATCCTACAAATTTGTCCCATATGAACTCACAATTGCTATGTTATTTACTTGCACTCTTATATTAAGAGCATCTATAACCCTGTTCTCTTTACCATTGATGTACCTGGTCTCGAAGTCAAACTCACTTATTGTGGCCAACCACCTAGCTTGCCTAGAATTCATATTAGGTTGGTCAAATAAGTATCTCAGCCCACTATGATCACTCATCATGATGAACCTCCCGCCAAGAAGATAGTGTTTCCACATCTTCAATGCGTGAACGATCATTTCCAAATCTAGATGACATGTCAATTTTTCACATGCTCATTCAGTTTCCTTGACTCATAGCACACTACCTGTCCTTCTTGCATCAAAAGCCCACCAATTTTTCTCATACAAGCATCTATACATACCACAAACTCTTTGTCTAAATATTCAATCTTTAGAAATGGAGAATTCGTAAGCAATTACTTCAACTACTCAAAACTCACTACACATTCCTCTTTCCATTCAAATTTATTTCATTTTCACTACAATGATGTAATAGGATAGGAAATCCATGAGAAGTTTCTAATGACCCTCCTATTATAACCTGCTAACCCCATGAATGATCTTACCTCATCCACATTCCTAAGAGTTTCCCATTCCATGATCTCTTACTTTTCTGTATCCACTACTATACCTTCCTTCAAAACCATATTCCCCAAATAATAGACCTTTATCTTAAAGAAGCTACAACTACTAAGTTTGGCATATAATTGATGCTCTCTTAATAATTTCAACACTCCTGCTAGATGTTCTACATGCTCCTCCTCATTCTTAGAATATATCAATAGTTAATCAATCAATACAATCACAAACTTTTCCAAATAAGGATTCAACACTCTATTCATCAAACACATTAAAGTATCTAGAGCATTAGTTAGACCAAAAGTAACTATAAAAAACACATAATTCCCATACCTAGTCTAGAAAGCAGTCTTGTATATGTCCTCTTCTTTGATGTGTATTTGATGATATCATGATCTCAAGTTGATCTTTGACAACATTGTTGCTCCCTTCAATTGATCAAAAAAGTCATCAATTTGTGGAAAAGGGTACCTATTCTTAATTGTCAATGTGTTAAACTTGTTGTAATCAATACATAACCTGAGAGTACCATCCTTCTTCTTCACGAACAATATTGGTGCACCCCAAGGTGACACACTTGACCTAATGTATCCATTGTCAAGCATTTCCTTCAATTGCAAATTGAGCTCCACTAACTCAGGAGTGCACATCCTGTACGGTGCCTTTGTTGATGGTGTTGCCCCTGGTACCAACTTAATAGAAAATTCCACTTCCCTATGAATAAATAACTCTAAAATATCTGTTGGGAATACATCCTAAAACTATTGCAAAACTAGGTACCTCTTGGAGACCTCCACATCCTCAACAACCATAAATATGCACTAAAAATAATACACACCATTTCCTGTGATTGTGCTTTTCTTGCATAGTTGCAACCATTCTAACTGATGTTTCCTTCTTCTTACGCTGTAAGATTCTCTATTCTCCATTGTCATCGAAGCATCAATATCCTTTTCATAACAATACACCTTAGTCCTGTGAAGATACAACTAATCCATACCTAGAAGCATATCGTATGATCCCAACAAAAGAACATTCAGATGCGTTGATGTAGAAATACCATTCAAATCAAATGCATAAGCTCTTACTCACTTATGAACTCTTTTCTTAGTACCTGTAGCAAATTTCACTAACCAAAACTCTATGTGCACTTGTTTATTAAAACCACACTTATCCACCAGGTCAGGGTTAACATAAATGTAATTATATCCTGGGTCAATCAAAATAGAAACAACTTGATCATTAAGCTTATCATTCATCTCGATAATATGTCTGGTGATCTGCCTGCCTACTATCCAACGCTACATAAATCGAAGGAATACTCTATCCGACATACCCCACTATATGTTCCTCTTGAGCATTGTATATATGTGGTTTTCCACCCTAATGTTGTGGAAAATCTCTCCTGTGATGATCCTTGCCACAATTCCAACACTGTAAAGGGTTTTTGCCATCACCCTTATTATTCCCCTCATACTAAAATCCTTGTCCTCTGTCAGATGCATTGAACTTCTTGTGCAGTATTGCATTCACTTTGTTACCTGTGTCTTGTAGTCTTCCTCGCTTCTTATCTCATTTTTCATTAGCCTTGTCATTACCTTTCCAATCATGTTTAGTCTTGGATCTACATTTTGATTGCTCATAACAGTGCTTCAACTTTCTGATGGCTTCCTCTAGTGATCTAAGATCATCAAAATCAATGTTGTTTTTGAACGATATCGACAACCCAGCGATGAATATTTGAATCTTTGTTTTCTCCTCCTTAAGATAAGGCACATACCTCAGAAACTCCAAGAATCTGCTAGTATACTCCTCATCGGTCATAAATCCCATCTTAAGCTCATAGAATTCCTTTTCCCTGTCATCATAGTATCTCTTAGATAGATAATTCTTCCTAAAAAGTCTCTCAAACTCACTCCAATTCAACTCCTCTTCTTGACTGTCTCTAACATTCTTCACATCTTCCCACCAAATGTTTTCCTTATCTCTAAGACTGAAGGTAGTTATCCCAAATTTCATGTTTCTTGAATATTCATGTGATTTTAAGAATTTATTCATCCTAAGCAACCAAGATATTTCATCCTATGACTTCTTCATTTCTCTATCAAAAGTACGAGGCTTTGCTTTCTTGAACTCCTCTGGTAAGTATTTCTTTTCACTCCTCCTATACAGAGGGCAACGATGATGACCATGTTGTCTCTCTAAACCAAAAATAGGATAGAACCCATGATCACAACCCCTTGGTGAGGTGTATCTATAAATCTTCCATCTTCTATTGTATCCTTTGTATCCAACCTAAGTCCTAATCGAGACCTGTTGCCATATGTGTTATTTATTATTTCCTCCTTTCATTGATCCTAAGTGGTCCCTCTCTCTACAAGTCTAATAAACTCTAAAGAATCACTACATTGACCTTTGCTTGCTTATCCTATGCCCTAGCAATATTTTCCTATGACTGAATGATCTTATCATTTTCTTCCTTACAACTTCTGATCTCTACTTTCAAAATTCTCTATGTATCTACTATGTGAGCAGAGTACTCATCATCATGATCCTAGGGAGAATCACGTGAACTATATTCCACCATTTTTCTTGTCATATTTGATCTTCTTCTCGCAAACATACTATGTCAGATAAACCAAATATAACCACAATCAAATGTACCTCAATGAAGTTTAGGGGAGGCTATCTCGTATGTAAGTTCAATCAAAATTAGCACAGCATAGGTATATATACAATGAAATCATCATATCAATCATGTCAACATCAACATCATCACTTATACATGATGACACAACCGCAACAATGATCTTCACCAAGCATACATAACAAGCACATATACAACCTACATGTATTCATGACAAACACATTCCACCCATCCAGTCCAAATGTTGAACCTGGGAGATTTGGTACCACTCTGTAACCAGATTCATTGGCCTGCCGAGGTAAACATGAGAGGAGGAGCTACTATGATATTACTCAACCTCCTAAGTACAATTAAGGAAGTAGAGTTGAAAAACCGAAAACCTTACTAATCTTCCTTAAGACCTATAGGACCCACAAGAGTTAAACAAGCACTCCAGATGCCCAAACCCTAGGCTAACTTTCCTTTTTAGTGATATAGACTCCCAATCGCTTGCATAACAAGGAATTCTAGTGACTATGACCCTCCATTTGCATGGATAACCCTACCTCCCAATGATTGTTGTCTATATTTCCTAATTCTGAGCATGCAACCCCGAAACCTAAGCCACTTTTTCAAGGTTAGAATCCAGACCTCTACCCAAAACTTGATAGAACTTTCTAGAATGATGAATGAAAAAAGGGAAAAGCCATTAATGCAAAAAATAGTATAGAACTTGAGCCAACCAGCCTAACCATGACAAATATTTAATCAAACACATTGTGAACATGTAATCTATAGGTCATAAATGCATATTTGAACATAGGGGTTTGATACTTATCTGAGGATAATTTAGAAGGTTTAATGCCCTGTCACAATAGCTGAAATAACATATATTAGGTCATGCATTAAATAACCATTCATTTACCAATAAAATCATGTTAAGAGCCATAGTTAGAATCTTTCATGAAACCATGCTTATAACTAGCATATAACTATAATAATAACAATGATAAAACAACCATCAAAGCCACATAATAACAAGTGTAAATACTCATGAAACATAAGAGGAAAATAACTCTTATGAACATATGCAAAAGATAGCCGAGTCAGGGACTTCCACGTACCATATGATCATAGATTGGGCCAAACCAAATCTCTCTTTCATCCAATCACCCCTGTTCCATATTCCAAGCACGAATGTGGGATCTCAAGGAATAAACCAAGAAAAACCAAATCAGAGTTTCTAGAGGAAAAACCACCTCAACCCTCAACCAATGATTCCACCTCACAATTTGACATAACTGATTCTCACTAGATATGTCTTTACCCAAGTTACCCAGGGCTCGAGAGAATTTGTTCCAACCTGGATCTAGGACTAGTAACTCTACCCACAATTTTCCCAGGTGATGAGTCCCATGAGTATGTACATTTTAAAGATCAATATGCCATCCTCCAGCCTTAAAAATATCCTTAATTCACATTTTTTGTTATATTATGCCTAGTAAGAGGAGGAAAAGGTGTTTGTCTTAGTATGTAGCTTAAAATGGTTTAATTGTAGGAAAATGAGGCATTTTTTAGGCTATTATTATGCAGGGGATTGATGGAGACAACTAGGAGAGAATATAGGGAAATTTTCCACCTCTTTAACTCCCTAAACTCAGCTTGGGATCACAATATCCTCTCTCACCAATTCGAGTTCATTGGCATTTGAGTGACTCCTAGTCCAAGTGAAGATTGAGAGGGACAAGATCCACCATTTTCGAGATCAAGGAGGGAATCAATCCTACTTTCAAGGGAGTTTCTTCAGCTTCCCTTTTGTATAAATAAAATATAAGAAGAGATCATTAGGATTTGAAGTTTTTGTTCAGCTAAGTGTAGCTATCGAGCTTCAAGCTTGACATTTTTATTTTAAGCTTTTATTTGATGTATTAGACCTGCACTTTTTGATAATGAGAAGTTGTATTTTAATATGAATCTAAGTTAGTTTTAGAGGGATGAGACCCTTTGGTTTGGGCCCATCCCAGAGGCTTTGGTCCCTCTTCTTGTACTTATGTTTCTTCTTGATTCCAAGCAGTTCATACTTTCTTGCATTTCAGTAGAGATTAATCTATAAAAGCATGTGGTTGTAGGCTCTACATCACCTCTCTTGTGGGAGAATGAGTGGAAGGATTCACAACCATAACCCAAAAATATTGTGTTTATGATTTCTTGGAAATAGATTAGTGTTAGTTGTCCTATTTTAAATTTTATTTTTGTAGCTTAGAAGTAATTTTAGTGATTAGATCAGTGATATTTCATGAATTAGATGTCATTTAAATTCAACTCATTTTTTACATCATAATTTATTTCATTTTGTTAATGATAAATGGATGCATGCATGTGATTGATTGTAGGGTTGGTTGATCTGCAGGAAAGGGAACCTTCACCACTTCCATCTTAAGCTCCTTCATCTTCTCCTTCCACTTCCAAACTATGTCTCTAAACCTTGTTTTATAAGCCATTCTTCCTAGTACACTAAGAGCACTCATCCTAGTGCAAGATAGGCCTCTAAGAGGTCATGAGTTTGGATATTGTCTCAAACCAACCTCCCTCCATTTGGTTCAACATTCATCCACCTCTACATACCCTCAAGACAACATTTTCACCTTCAAAACCACTCGGATGCCTTCCTGTAGCATTATAGGCCTTCCTATAACATTACAACCTTCTTGTAGCATTACAGGCCTCCTGTAGCAATCACATGTAGAAAGCCTATAGCAAAATTTTCATTCATCATTTTTGTCCCCACTACAAATTTGATTTAGCATAGATTCATAATGACCCCGTCTTTGATTTTATGATCAGGGAAAGCTCCTAGGGCACTCCAACCCTTTCTTTGCTTCACTGCAAAAAAAAAGTGGAGTTAGTTTCTTTATCATGCAAGTATGTTACTGATTTATAAGCAACTGTGAACTAAGTAGATGGTACATGCAATTTTGATTAGTATTTTGATGAATTATGCAAGATAAATTAGCTTCCTTTCCGCAAGTAGATGAAGTAATTTGATGAATTATGCAAGATAACATAGATTTCTTTCTGCAAGTATATTATTTTTTTTCCTTTCATGAAATGATTAGTTAGCATTTACAAGTTGAGTCAATGGAATTTATATTTTCATAGTTAGAATTAATTTCGAATTGTACCTTTATCATCAAGATTTCTTTCTAATTCAGTAGGAGAAAGGGTATTTGAGAATTTTTGGTATAATGTCATAACTGAGGGTGCCATGAGTGGAATCCTATTTGTTGTGTATATAGCATTATCACCTCGAAGTTTGTAGGAACCCTTGAGTTGAGGAGCCCTTGGGAGTTGCAACATTCTTAGTGCAATACCAGGGCTCACCACTTTTTGGCGTCGTTGTCGGGTTGGTGTCTAAGTATATGTTTTTTTTGCTTAAGCTTGTTTTCTATTTTGCATAAAGTTTTTGAAAAATAAAAAATAAAAAAATTTCATGCCTCGTAGGAGTGGGGATAATCAAGGAAAATTCTTACAAAAAACCCCCACACCCTCAAAAAGTCAACCTTCACTCTTCTTCAGTGATTGTGAGCTTCCCTTTCTGACTACAGGGGAGTTATAAGACCCTCTAAGCGAGCAACTTGAAATTTTTGAAGAACCTATTTGAGAAGAAGAAGAGCCCACTTCACCTACCCAAACTATGGCTGAAAATAGGGACAATGAGTTTTTGCCTATCAGAGAGACCAATGGAGAGGCTAGAATGAAGAACATAAGCCATGCTACCCTTCCACACTTCCATGGCTTAGTCTCTGAGGATCTTGATACCTTCATGTTTGAATTTGTTGTTGTCTATAGGACTTATGACTATGCCTTTGATGAGTAGAAGCTAAAGCAATTCCACTCTACCCTTAAAGATGCAACCTTGCACTAGTTTATGGGTCTTCCTGGGGGTAGCATCACTACCTAGGCCCAAATGCAACATGCCTTCAATAGAAAGTACATGGACTACTGTAGGTCCAAAGAAACCAAGGAAGAAAGATTTAGGATGACTCTTAGACCCAATGAATCTCTAGAAGACTATGAGGAGATATTAAAACTCAATTATAGGAGGGCCATCTGCACCCTTGATCCTGAATCACTCAAACTAGTTCTTCTCTGAGGGATCAAGGAAGATTTTTTGGAAACCATCAACCTATTTTTTGGAGGAGATATCTATTAGTTATCCTATGATGATATTAAAATTTTGTTTAGTAATCACACTAGGGTTTTCAGGAAGAAGGGTAGGGCTAGTCAAGGCTTGGTCAGTTCCTCTCCCTCCACAACATCCATTCAGAATGAGATAGGTAACATTTTGGAGGATTTCAAGAGTGAAATGTTTCATAGCTTTTCATTGAAAATGGATACCATGAAAATCAAAAGAAAGTAGGAAGAAGAAAAAAGGGCTCTAGATATTTTCTACCCTAAATGCACCAAAAGACATCCTAGGAATGAATTCCCATTGAATGTCATAGAGGTCTTCCTAGTCTTTTCTAGGTCTAAAAGTTGTATATCAAGGAGCAGAAGGGGGGTCAGAGAAACCTTGTTTCATGAATCAAAGAAGACCTCAAGGACCTCAACCATATTAACAAGGCATGTAAGGTGCACACTACTCTTATTATAATTGAAATCAAAATGCACCCTTGCAACCTTGGTACTCTTCCACTTATCCATCCTGGTCCACGCCACCTTCTTGGCCTTATGCTCCTCCATATCCTCTTCAACCTGTTAACCATCCTTTTCATCCATATCCACCCCAATATTCTCAATGGGACAACCCATCACAAGGGTGGAGGCCTCAAGTTAACCAACCTCCTTCTTTACTACCTCCACCCCTACCTCAACCATAACTCACTTGTCCTACTCCATCGAAGAAACCTCAAATGCATGCTCAACCAAATTTGAACCTGAACAACAAGAAATCCCAGTAGTTCTACAATGGAGAGACATTGTATCATGATTATGCTGTGGAAATCCAAGATATCAACGTTCGGTTTGGGAGTGTTCTTTCAGGTAACCGCGCACCTTCTCCAGTTGAAGAGCTTGAATAAGAGAATGAAGAGAGTGCTCCTCAAGTCAATCCACCACCTTTCCTTGAGAGTTTGAGCCACCCTATCCAGCACACCCTAGAAGAAGTTGAACTTCTGGAAGAATTGAAGAATTTATGTGTTAAAATACCCCTTCTCCAATTTAATAAAGATGTTCCCATCTATAATAAGCTCATCAAGGATAAATGTTTCAAAAATCTCAGGAGAATAAAAAGAGACACCCCCGCCATAAATTTTGTTGGGAAATTATCTGAGTTGATTCTTGGGAGGGTGATCTTCCCTAAATATAAAGATCCTGGAAGCCCTGTATTAGATGTGCACATTGATGTCCTTATAGTCCCCAATGCCTTGATTGATCTTGGGGTTGTGTTAAAGCCCCAAAAATCGGGTCGAAAACAAGGGGGATACCCACCCGGTCCGGACCTTGGTTGGCAGCTCCTTATCCGTTTGGTATAGTGGGTCCGACTGGGGATAACGGGACCAGTTTCCCGATCTGAGGGTGTGTGTGTGTGTAGAGCTGAATAATGCTAATCTAAGAGTACTTTAAAGCTAATTTAATTGAGATTCTTAAACTAACTCTATGCTATCGCAATCTAATGAGAAACAACACATCTAATCTACGCTAACCCGGGATGTATATCTTCTATTATGCGATCTAAAGAGATTTCAAACAATAACTGGTAATAAAGATCATTAAGCTATTATAAGAATAGAAATCAATTGAGATAAACCACTTTGCATAAGAAGTTAGGCAAAACAGTTGTGAACAACATATCGCATAATAAGATATTCATATGTCAGACATAAATAAATGACTCCACCGTACAAAAGTGCCAAATGGTAACCCATACATTCATGCAATAACATATAAACAACTGAAAACTGTAAATCACTTAAAGAATATAAGCAGAAATGGCCAAGAGATAAAAGTACCATTTATGACTAATCCTACTCACAAACTTCAAGAAAAAACGATCTATCTCTACTTGTTCTAACATCTACTAAGAGTACAAAAGTGCAACATCAGTAGCAGATGTCAAATGCAAATAAAAATAAATCTCGATCCATCCATTCATAAAAACCTCCTCTGAGGGTGCAGAAGTGCATGTTCTGAGGACCAGTTTTTGACAAATCTCTGGACCCTTCTCTAAATGCATGAGAAGGGTTAAAATACTACTTCCTAATTCTAATAATAGTGTCTTTACAAAATTTAGGATACGGTTTTCAAATGACCGTCCTTTTTCTAATTTAATAAAAAGAAAAAACAAACTTCTAAAAATAAGGATACTTTTGTACTTGGTCCTTAAAACTGCAAGTGTTCATCATGGACTTGAGAAGAGTCGGTTGTCCGACTTCTGCGCTGAGCTGGGCTACGAAAACAAAATCTATGAGAGCTGGCACTACTTTCTCGGCTGAGTTTATGATGCATTCCACAGTCATCCATTGACTGTGTGGCTTGACTAAGTATGCCCAGTAAAACTCCCAATTTAACCTGTTCAATGCCTGGATCGCTTTTCCCTTTTCCTGCGTCTTCTGCTTCCATTCTGCCTCCAGTCGTGATTTATTTGGTAGGTACCCCGGGGTGGTTTCTGCGATTAAGTTAGCCCTGTGTAAATTCTCATTTACACAGTCGATAAGAATGTTTGCCTGTGTGGCCACTATCTCCGCTGCTTGTTTTGCCTGCCTGATTTGATCGTCCCATTTGTTAAAGAGCAATTCCTTATGACTCTCGTTTATTCTAGGTGCATTTTCTCTTTTCCCTTCCTCTCCATCCTACCAAGCTAAGTATTCTGTCACTCATCTGTCAATCTGATCATAGTCACTTTGCAAGTCTGCCACTTGATTGGTGATTTTATCGCTCAGCTCGCAATAGTGACCCCACTGTGATATCTTACGTCCCAACTCTTCCTGTTGCTACAGAAGTTGCTCATTTAAGCCAATAGATTCTGAAACAAATTCAGCAAGCTTAGGCTTGTCTTTATGCATTTCTTGTAGAGTCTACAATTGCTTTCCTTTTTCATCTAAACTTCTTTGATAGCTTATCTGTATTTGCTGAAAGTCTTCCTGTAGCTTCTCGAGCTGTTTGGATGCTTCAACACTAGAATTGGCTTGTTGTAGCTGTCGTTGTAGTAGCTGTATTTGATTTTCTTGTTCTTTCAATAGTTGTTGAACTTCCAATGCCTTGTCGATAGTTGCAGAAGCGTATGCTCCTGTGATCTGAGACAACTTAGTAAGATTTTCTGTCGGGTTATTGTTGGGGTCTTTCCATAAGACGTCTAAATGTTCGGCATCTTGTGACAGTGTATAATCTAGTTTTCTTTTCTTCCTTTGTCTCCTTACAACTGCCTTATGTTGGGGACTATAGAATACATCCAGTGGGGGAATTTCTTCCACATTAAGTAGAAGCTCAGAAGGTGGAGCGATATGACTGTGTTCCATTTCTGTGACACTGCTGACTATGGTCGAAATCATTTCTTGCGTTACTTATGTATTGTTCACAGGTGTTCTTGGGGCTTTCCCTTCAAGGCTGATCAGCTCGTTGAAGTTTTCCCATTCTTTGTCTAGCTCTGTTGTGACGAGTGGTGTTTTAATGACAGGAGGGGGGACATCTCTTGGCGGGGAGGCGATAACTTGCTGTTGCGACATTGCACTTGATTGAGCTGTATCTTTAGCTGTTTCTTCGCTTTTTTCTTGGTCACTTCCAGACTTTTTAGAAAGTTCAGGCATTCCTTGGGCAGTGTCAGATTTGGATTTGGAAGTGCTAGAGTTTCCACTGAGGCTGACGCTGGGATTTGGTTCTCTGGCAGGCAGTCGCAGCTTCTCTAGAGGAACATTGGCCAGCCTTCTTTCCCTATACAACATGAATCTTTGGAGGTCATCTGGAGACAACTTCGACCGAGCTTCCCGCAAAACTTCCTAGAGTGAGCTTTTACCTTGAAACAAATCATCAAACAAATCTTTCTTTCCAAAGAATACTTTTATTTTGACGCTCGTAGTGAAATCTTGGACAACATTATTTAGGTCAAAAGGCCGAGCTAGGAATTTAAATAATTGTAGAGACGTCACATTCTCCACTTTGGCAAAAGTGTGTCCTACATCAAATAATGAGAAGGCCACAGAAGCTACAGGAAACTGAGGCCATATGTTCTTCTTCTTGTCTTTTAGTTCTTTGGTCAGGCCGCCTTCTGACCAGGTCTGATAGTCAATTTCCCGAGCCAAAAGTTTATCGGGGACATATAGAGGTAGGACATGTGGAGGTACAACTCCCAAAAACTCTTATATAAGTGAACCATTCTTCCCCGAACCATCTTGCGATGGGGATGATGTCTATTTGTGCTTCTGGTGAGCACCTCGGGGGTTCTTCATCATACATCATTCTATATAGGGGTAAGATAAGCCTGTGACAAATCTGATAGAAGTGTGGGGCGAACTGGGAATCCCATAACACTTTATGATAAACATGAATAGGTGACGGGTCCTGGGTAGTCCATTTCCAACCCATAGTGGGGAATTTAGATACATAGCAAATAGAATCCATAATATACGTAGACATATAAAAAGGAGGATAGACCCTTTGAGACAAGGATATTTTAGACCGGTAATTCATAACAACTGTGTATATATTATTAGAGAATATCTTGGCCCAATCCACGATATTAGCATTGGTGGCAGTGTCTATGAGTGGTAGCCATTCAGACGAAAATTTATTGATGTCCTGCATCCCAAATAGTCTACAAATCATGGCCACAGCAAAACAATATGGAGAGGTGAGGGAACCAGTGTTGTACATACCGTTTTTGTCATTTTTGAGCGGCTCCTCTTTTCTGGTCCAATCTTTAGTGGTCTCTGCCAGGTTTGGGTTCTCTGCTACAAATTTCTTGACAAACTGTGCATTGTAGGTCGTCTGAGGTTCAGGAAGATGATACATAAGCTTTAATTCTTACGCGGCGAATGATCCTATGAGCCCATGTACTTGAACCTTGAATAGTCTGCCATGTAACTCTGCATTGTCAAGTATCCACTTGATCATATCTGTATACGTTAAAATTTTGGGTCTAGCTGCTATTCGGTGAAGAAATGAGCATGCCAGCTCCTCTAAGGATGCTTCAGAAGAGTTTTGTGAGCCCGCGGTAGTATCAACCTTCATTACTCTAGGATAATCTTCCTCCATCAGCCTATACATGCCTTCCCATGTTGAAATTCCTGCGTCTCTGTTGCAGGCAGTGTCTATATACAAAGGTGCCATCTCCTTCATCTTTTCCTTCGTCTCGGAGCCTTGAGCTTTATGTTTCTTTCCCATTTACTCCTGCGTTCGGCTTTGAATCATCTTAGCTCTTCGTTCCTGCAGATTACGAGTGAAGTGGAAATGACTGATTAAGAA